>CAKOAT010112044.1:5605-82985 GCA_932364175.1 Eruca vesicaria subsp. sativa
AACTTATCTTTATGGTACATGTGAATCATTTTAAATTTTCCAATGATTAATTTATTTAACATTCATATACCTCTTAATATGTGGATTAACCCCAATAAAAATCCTATTTTATGGAGAAACGAAAAATATTTAAGGTCTCAAACCTATTTAATATTCATACTATGGCGATGTATGATGCATCTATGCATTAAAACAAAAATTCTATTTTTGATAGTTTTTTTTTAAATATGTGGGCTAACCGCTATGAAAAACCTGAATTTTCTAGTTAAATACTATCTATAATATTTACCATCTTTCTGTTGTTTAAAAAATACCTAAACCCAATCCAAATATTTATATATGTTTTCTAAACATATATTTATGGTACATGTGAATCATTTCAAATTTTCCAATGATTAATTTATTTAACATTCATATACCACTTAATATGTGGATTAACCACAATAAAAATTCTATTTTCTGGAGAAACGAAAACATTTAAGGTCTCAAAGCTATTTAATATTCATATTATGGCGGTGTAAGATGTAGCTATGCATTAAAACAAAAATTCCATTTTTGATAATTTTTCTTGAAATATGTGGGCTAACCCCTATGAAAAACCTGAATTTTCTAGTTAAATACTATATATACTATTTACCATCTTCGGTGTTGTTTAAAAAATACCTAAACCCACTCCAAATATTTATATATATTTGCTAAACTTATCTTTATGGTACATGTGAATCTTTTAAATTTTCCAATGATTAATTTATTTAACATTCATATACCACTTAATATGTGGATTAACCCTAGTAAAATCCTATTTTATGGAGAAACGAAAAACATTTAAGGTCTCAAACCTATTTAATATTCATACTATGGCGATGTATGATGCATCTATGCATTAAAACAAAAATTCTATTTTTGATAATTTTTCTTGAAATATGTGGGCTATCCCCTAGGAAAAAGCTGAATTTTCCGTTAAATACTATATATACTATTTACCATCTTTCATGTTGTTTAAAAAATACCCAAAACCCACTCCAAGTTTTTATATATGTTTGCTAAACTTATCTTTATGGTACATGTGAATCATTTCAAATTTTCCAATGATTAATTTATTTAACATTCATATACCACTTGATATGTGGATTAACTCCAATAAAAATCCTATTTTCTGGAGAAACTAAAACATTTAAGGTCTCAAACCTATTTAATATTCATATTATGGAGGTGTATGATGCATCTATGCATTAAAACAAAAATTATATTTTTTATAAAAAATTTGAAATATGTGGGCTAACCCCTATGAAAAAGCTGAATTTTTTAGTTAATTACTATGTATACTATTTACTATCTTTCGTGTTTTTTTAAAAATACCTAAACCCACTCCAAATATTTATATATGTTTGCTAAACTTATCTTTATGGTACATGTGAATCATTTCAAATTTTCCAATGATTAATTTATTTAACATTCAAATACCACTTAATATGTGGATTAACCCCAATAAAAATCCTATTTTCTGGAGAAACCAATAACATTTAAGGTCTCAAGCCTATTTAATATTCATACTATGGCAGTGTATGACACAGGTATGCATTAAAACAAATATTTTATTTTTTATAAAAAAATTTGAAATATGTGGGCTAACCGCTATGAAAAAACTGAATTTTCTAGTTAAATACTATATATACTATTTACCATATTTCGTGTTGTTTAAAAAATACCTAAATGCACTCCAAATTTTTATATATATTTGCTAAACTTATCTTTATGGTACATGTGAATCATTTAAAATTTTCCAATGATTAATTTATTTAACATTCATATACCACTTAATATGTGGATTAACCCCAATAAAAATCCTATTTTCTGGAGAAACGAAAACATTTAAGGTTTCAAACTTATTTAATATTCATACTATGGCGATGTATGATGCACCTATGCATTAAAACAAAAATTCCATTTTTTATATTTTTTCTTGAAATATGTGGGCTAACCACCCCCTAAGAAAAACTTGAATTTTTTAGTTAAATACTATATATACTATTTACCATATTTCCTGTTGTTTAAAAAGTACCTAAATGCACTCCAACTTTTTATATATGTTTGCTAAATTTATCTTTATTTTACATGTGAATCATTTCAAATTTTCCAATGGTTAATTTATTTAACATTCAAATACCACTTAATATGTGGATTAACCCTAATAAAAATCCTATTTTACGGAGAAACGAAAACGCTTAAGGTCTCAAACCTATTTAATATTCATACTATGGCGGTGTATGATGCAGCTATGCATTAAAACAAAAATCTTATTTTTTATAAATTTTTTTGAAATATGTGGGCTATCCTCTATGAAAAAAGCTGAAATTTCTGTTAAATACTATATATACTATTTACCATCTTTCGTGTTGTTTAAAAAATACGTAAACACGCTCCAAATTTTTATATATGTTTGCTAAACTTATATTTATGGTACATGTGAATCATTTCAAATTTTCCAATGATTAATTTATTTAACATTCATATACCACGTAATATGTGGATTAACCCCAATAAAATCCTATTTTTTGGAGAAACGGAAACATTTAAGGTCTCGAACCTAATTAATTTGCATACTATGGAAATGTATGATGCAGCTATGCATTAAAAAAAAATTCCATTTTATATAATTTTTCTTGAAAATGTGGCATAACCCCTATGATATTAGTCATATATCACATATGGATGCAATTATGCATGAATACGAAAATTCCAAGTTTTCTAATTGATCTTGAAATATGTGGGTTAACCACTATGAAAAAATAATATTTTTTCCATAATGTTGTTTGAACTTAAGTTAGCCTCTTTTGTGTTGTTTATAATATCTAATTACATTAAAAAATTATACAAATGCATGCTAAATTAATTTTCATGGTAAATAGATATTAATTATAATTTTCCAGTGAGTATTTTAATAAATTTTCATATATCAAATAAGGAAATCCTATGAAATATCTCTATTCTAGAGAAATTGGGACGACAAAGGTGTCAGATATCTTTGATCTTCATCGTATATCTATATTGAATGCATCTCGGCATTAAAATAATTTATCGTGAATTTGTGAGTTAATCCCTGCAAAAATATTAAGTACAAATAGTTTTTCTCAGAAAATTTTATATGTCGTAGGGGTTAACCCACATATTTCAAGATAAATTATAAAAATATGAAATTTTTGAATTTATAAATAATTTCATCCATCACGGATATATGATGAATATCAACGAGTTTTGATACCTTAGTTTTACAAAGACATCATTTCTAATTTTTCAATGAATAATTTATTTAACTTCGAATATGTCCTTATAAGTGGACTAACTATATAGATTTTCCATTTCTTAAATAAACTGGAACACCTAAGGTCTTAAACCTATTTAATCTTCGTATTATACTAGTGCATGATGCATCTATGGACTAAACCAAAAATATAATATTTTAAAATTTATCTTGAAATATGTGGGTTAACCCCTACGAAAAGATTGAATTTTGCGATAAATACAATCAATACTATTTCGCCTTTTAGTGTTGTTTATAAATACCTGACCACACTTCAAATTTTTATATATGTACACTAAACTTATTTTCATGGTATAGTGGCATCATTTCAAATTTTTCAGTGAATTATTTATTCAAACTTCATATACCACCTAATAAGTGGGTTAACTTCTATATAAACTCTATTTTTTGGAGAAAAAGGAAAACCTCAGGTCTCAGAAATTTTTTAATCTCCATTTTATGTCAGTACCTGATGCAGCTATTCATTAAAAACTATCATATTTTTTAATTTATCTTGAAATATGTGGGTTAAACCCTATAAAAAGATCAAGTTTTCCGATAAATGTTATATATACTAAGGTTTAGTTTCTTTAGTTTTGTTTAAAGATACCTAACCATATTCGAAATATATTTTCAACCGAAGAATTAAATAAAACTCCATATACCACCAAAATCAGTGAACTAGCCCTATAAAATCTTTATTTTTCACAGAAATTTCAGAGAAAAAGATTAAGTACAAATAGTATTTTTCAGAAAATTTGATATTTCATCGTATATCTATGTCGTACAAATAGTATTTCTCAGTTATTCATTAAAAACTATCATATTTTCTAATTTATCTTGAAATATGTGGGTTAAACTCTACAAAAAATCAAGTTTTCCGATAAATGTTATATATACTAAGGTTTTGTCTCTTTAGTTTTGTTTAAAGATACATAACCACATTCGAAATATATATTGCTATGATAAGCCTATGTTCATGGTACATGAACATTATTTATAATTTTCAACCGAGGAATTAAATAAAACACCATATACCACCAAAATCAGTGGACCAAACGCTATAAAATCTCTATTTTTTTAGAGAAATTTGGATAACTAAGGTCTCAAAACTCTTTGATATTGATAATATATCACATATGGATGCAATTATGCATGAATACGAAAATTCCAAATTTTCTAATTTATCTTGAAATATGTGGGTTAATGCCTATGAAAAAATAATTTTTTCGATAATGCTATTTGAACTTAAGTTAAGCCTCGTTAATGTTGTTTAAAATATCTAATCACATTAAAATTTTATACTAATGCATGCTAAATTAATTTTCATGGTAAATAAATATCAATTATAATTTTCCAATGAGTAATTTATAAATTTTCATATATCAAATAACCAAATCCTATGAAATATCTCTATTCTAGAGAAATTGGGACGACAAAGGTGTCAGATATCTTTGATCTTCATTGTATATTTATGCTAGATGCATCTCGGCATTAAAATAATTTATCGTGAATTTGTGAGTTAACCCCTACAAAATGATTAAGTACAAATAGTATTTTCAGAAAATTTGATATTTTCGTAGGGGTTGTTAACCCACGTATTTCAAGATAAATTAGAAAAATATGAAATTTTTAAATTTCTGAAAAATTGCATCCATCACTGATATATGATGAATATCAACGAGATGTGATACCTTAGTTGTACAGAGACATCATTTCTAATTTTTCAACGAATAATTTATTTAAACTTCATATATATCCTATAAGTGGACTAACTCATAGAAATTTTCCATTTTCTAAACAAACTGGAACACCTAAGGTCTCAAATCTATTTAATCTTTTTACTGTGTTAGTGCATGATGCATCTATGAATTAAACCAAAAATATCATTTTTAAAAATTTATCGTGGAATATGTGGGTTAACCCCTACGAAAAGATTAAACTTTCCGATAAATACTATCTATATTATTTAGCTTCTTTAAAGTTGTTTAAAAGTACTTAACCACACTACAAATTTGTATATATGTATGCTAAAATTATTTTCATGGTATATGTGCATCATTTTTAACTTTTCAGTAAGTAATTTATTTAAACTTCATATCCACCTAATAAATGGATTAACTCATATAAAAACTCTATTTTCTATAGAAACGAGAACACCTAAGGTCTCAAACCTCTTTATTCTCCATACTAAGTCATTGCATGATGAAGCTATTCATTAAAACAACAATATCATATTTTCTAGTTTATCTCGAAATATGTAAGTTAACCAATACAAAACGACAGAGTTTTCCGATAAATGTTTTATATACTAAAGTTTAGCCTCTTTAGTTTTGTTTAAGTACCTAAATACATTCAAAATTTATATTAATGTACTAAACTTATGTTCATGGTACATGGGCATCAATTCTAATTTTCAATCGAGAAATTTTATACTCCATATTAAATGATCATATACTAAGACTCCGAATGATAACGTGTGGAACAACTATGAATAACTGCAGTGCGGTTTAGATAGTAATAAAAAATATATAAACACATAAATGTAATATAGATTTTTGTTACTATTTACGGCGGCATGATGTTGGATTTTTGGTTACCATTCGAAGTCTGATGGATATGTTTCCAGCTACAACAATACTTATTAAGTTTCTATCTAATCTTCATTATATGATTTTAAAAATCTTATCATTGAGCACACAATTCATTACTAGTAGTATACCTTTTTGGGTTTTCACAATGTACAGTCATGAGATGTGTTTTATACAAAACCAAGAATACTCTTCATCAATTTAATCCATACAACACATAGTTATTGTATCAGAAACCCATCATGTAAACCCAACAAAGCTTTAAACTTTAGATTTGAATCTCGACAACAAATGAGAATATATATATATATATATCTATATATATATATATATATATACTCTTAGTAGGATAGAGTTAGAATTTATCGACTCGAACGCCATCTCTTAGAACCTCATAAGCATCTCGGTTTCTGCTCTTCTTCATCCCTGCTGTGAAATACACCTTTGAGGAATCTACAGAGATGCTTGTGACTTTGACCCATATCATCACTTTCGTCTTCATCCCTTCCACGTCACCTAGCTTTCCTTTCTCCAGATATCCCGTTACTGTTGTGGTGAATTTGAGGACGGATGAGTCCTTGTAGCCAACTTCGCATACGGATGGGATCAGCACCGTCAGCTTCTTGGTCTGTTCATCGAACTCATAGTTTGTAGCATCGCGAGGGAAGATGCCCACAGGCAAATCATATTCTTTCAGCAACTCAGGCAACGGCTTCTGCATTGTTCCTGATGAATTAATTAAGAAGAGAAGCCAGAAACGGTGCGTGTTATTTATTTCTCTACCTTATTCTTTGTTGTAATTATGCGTTGATCATATCTTAATACAATGGAATATTGTCAAGAAAAGACTCAAGACAAGATACCTTTGAATTTGTTGACCAACCATTTTGCTCCTCCTTCGATACTCGTTGATATCGACTGGAGACAAAACAAAACCAAGAAAGTCAAAAGCATTAGATATATGAGAATCATCAATAAGATTATTACTTATTAAATTATAAAAAAAAAAAAAACAAAAGAAGTGAATCACACAAATGCATGGCCTCAGTATTCTCCAGAGCTACTATATATTATCATATGATTCTTCAGAGATCATGCTGCATGCATATACGAAAATTCATAGAATCCAAAATATGATTTGTCAAGATACCGCACACAAACAGCAAAAAAAAAAAAACTTTGGATTCTAATTTTATTGGGGATGAGAAAGACATGAATATATAAAACGTACGTTGATATCGTCGCCAACAGAGTCAAACTGCTTGTTAGCCTTCTGACCTAACCAGTAGGATCCAACCTTGTTTAACATCTGATCCATTGCAAAGACAGATTCTTTTCTTCAGAGATCAAAAAAGAAGGGAAGCAGAGAGACTTGTTTTGCTTGAGAGAAGAAACAACCCAGAAGAAGCTGATATCTTCTCCTTTCTTTTTATCTTCTACATGGGGGAAGGAAGGAAGGAAGGAACAAGGTTGTGTACCACTCCGTCTCGCCTCGTTGGATTTGTTTTTATTGTTCTGTAATCATTCCAACAAGCCAATTGATATATGACACGTGGTTAATGAGCAGAATCCACCTGTTCGTATTTTTATCGAAACAGCAAGTAAAATACTTGAGATTGCATCATCAGATCCAGATTGTCATTGAATTTCTTTCTCTATAAATTTTGCATTATATTTTCTTCCATTTCCCCTAATACTATTGCACCCATTTACTTGATTTCTTATATGTTTGATTTCCTTGCAAACAGAGTAACATCCAAATAATAATATATCTATGGAAATAATATTTTGATGATGTCTAAATGATAAGTTGAGATTAATCTTCTCGATAATTGTAGTGTGTTAACTAAATTGTAAGTTGCTTTTAACAGAACCTTCAGCTCTTTTTTATAACCTAATGTAATATCAAAGTTCCAACGCCTTTAGAGCCTACCTCCTCTTTGTAAATTGTAAGTGACAGGGTGAAACGAATCGATCTAAATCTGTGGAAATATCAAAGCCAAGAATATAAAATCAAACCTAACTCTTTATCTTTTCAGACCTAACATAATCTTTTGATCTGGCTAGCCAACAATGAAGCTTAACAACTTTAATATTATTAATTAGGACTGGGCATTTTATCCGTTAAATTTGATTCGATTCGTTATTCATTTCGATTCGATCCGAAACTTCCGAATATCCGTAAACTTTCGAATCAAAGCATATACTAAAAATCAATATCCGTTAAAATTGAAGCAAATCACAAATATTAAAATTTTGGGAAACGGATATTCGATCCGATCCGGAAATATATAAATATATGTATATATTGATTATATTTAAATTTTAAATGTATAAAATTATATAATTATTATTCTAACACATGATTTTGAACAATTCTATTCACATTATTACTTATATAAATGTATTACATAAAAAAAGAAAAAAAAATTATGACGATTATATTTTTTGTTCTTAACTTCTGTGTTATTATAATTGCAACTTAAACTTAAAAAATTATGTAAATTCACTAATTTTTTAATTTTTATTTTATATATCATGCAAGAAGTATTTTTGCAAAGCAAATTTATATCAAAATTTTAAGATTATTTGTATTAATCAAAATGGATTAGATATCTGTAAATATTCTTAAATATCCGCAAATATCTATTTATTTCCCGGATATCCGTATTTTTTCGAAGCAAAGCAAATACCAAAATTATATATCCTTAATATTCGAAACAAATCACAAATACCTTGAAAAATATGGATATCCGATCTGCGTCCATCCCTATTATTAATTCACTCAAAAAAAAAAAGAAAAAGGAGAAATTTTGTTATTGTCGAAACCACGACTGGTGAGGTCCACGTTGTACTTATACCAACGTGTAATTGTCTCAGATAAAGACAGGAAACTATATTGGACTTTTAAAACTTACACACGCTTTGGTTCAGACGATTTCCTAGCTATTCGCTTCTCTTATATTATATACGAAGGTATTGGTTGAATATGCATCTATACATTTTTATTCAATTTGTTATTCATTTTCAATAACATCAAAAAATTTTGGATATTCGTAATTCTACAAAATAAAAAATATTAATATGTAATATTCATGAAAAACAAAGTAAATCACAAATACTAATATTTTTGAAAACGAATATCTATATGCATATATATATATATATAAACATATATTTAAAGAATTATATATGTAAATTATCTAAATATTATTTTTATGTAAGTTTTACAGTAGTTTTACTTATTAGATTAATTATATTAGTTATTAGAATTTTTTAAAAATAATTAATTTTTATTTTGTTAATAAATTTAATTATTTTTGAATTTTTGAACTTTTTATTTATTTTTAATTATTCTTTTATGTTTATAGATCAAATTAGATATCTAAGAAAATATAAAAATTAGATATCCGTAATACCAAATATCTGAATAGCTACAAATCGAAAAATGAATTATTCGAACGAAACATAAGATTATGAATACTTTCAAAACATGGATATCTGATTCCTGAGGAATATGCCATTTTCTCGATAATAATGTGTTATGTGGCCTAGATGGCTTTGGAACATTCTGCATCTCCTCTAGTAATATCAGATATCTTTCTGAAAATACATAATCTATTAGCCGAAAAGATGAACACTTCATCTCTATCCCATTTCCAAAGAGTAGATATGCATCATAGAATGTTACACGTTTAACTTCGTTGTACACGTTATCATACTTTTCTTTCTTTTGGTCAACACAATTGTATTGTTATTTATCTCCAACTCCAAATGAATACATACACATCATACATACGCACAGATTTATATATATATATATATATATACATATATTCTAAAAATTTGCAAAATGAAGGTTGGAGAAAAATATACCGGGGGAGAGCGAGTAGGAAATGGAATTGTGGCAATGCGAGAGTGGGGGAGCCGAAATGAAAGAAAGATTCGGAGTGACAAAAAAGAAAGCAGACAAACTTTAATCGGATTGATGAGATGCTAACGTGGAATCGAATATCCTCACGTTCACACTATCCCATTGGATGATGCACGAGGCTACCACACGCCCCTACATCTGGCCTTATCTATGCCCTCCACGTGGATGTTGATCCAACGGTGACCACACGCCATTTCGCTCTTATTTAAACCTCTTCTTCTCCACTCTTATCATCATCATCACCAATCAACGGCAGCAGCCATAACCCTAAACACTTGTCTCCACCCTCTCTTTAGATTTTCATCTCTGATGGCCTCCAAGGCACTCTCTTCTTTCACCACTCTGTCTCCCAAGCCACTACTCCCACATGGGGTCTCCTCCTCTGCCTCTCCGGCTGTTTTGTCTCTCGGCTTCTCCAGGCATACTGGGGGCAGAGCAATGGTGGTTGCGTCGGCTACAGTGGACACAAACAACATGCCTATGACGGGAGTGGTGTTCCAGCCGTTTGAGGAGGTGAAGAAAGCCGATTTGGCCATTCCAATCACATCTCAAGCCTCCCTCGCTCGCCAGAGGTATGCCGACACTAGCGAGGCTGCCATTAACGAGCAAATCAAGTAAGCAGCCTTTTCTTCTTTTTTCCTTTTTCCTGTTTTAAATGTTAAGACATAAGATTAGTAACAGAGATACGTTTTGTTTTGTTGGGGACAGTGTGGAATACAACGTGTCGTATGTGTACCATTCAATGTACGCATACTTCGACAGAGACAACGTTGCTCTCAAGGGACTTGCCAAGTAACCTTCTTTCTACTACCTCTGCTTTCAATCTTTAATCCCATTTATAGTATGATGCTAAAATAGCTAAACTTGGATTTACACACAGATTTTTCAAGGAATCAAGTGATGAAGAAAGAGAGCACGCAGAGAAGTTTATGGAGTACCAGGTTTCCATTCTTCTTCTACTTTATGTTTGCTTCTAAAAGTTGAAAGAAATAGTGACTGATGTTAATATATATATATATAGAACAAAAGAGGAGGAAGAGTGAAGCTCCACCCGATCGTCTCACCTATCTCTGATTTCGAACATGCTGAAAAAGGAGATGCTTTATATGGTATATATTTATTTTATATTTTATAGAAAAACAAACACTAGCTTAAGACATATACACAGTTACACTAACCTATCATTTCTTCATTTTCAGCAATGGAGTTAGCCCTGTCTCTGGAGAAACTTACCAACGAGAAGCTTCTAAACCTTCACAGAGTATGTTCCCATTAAAATCATCAAAAAAAAGGCAGATACTAATTTAAATTAATCAAAAAACAGGTGGCATCAGAGAACAATGATCCACAGTTGGCTGATTTCGTTGAGAGTGAGTTCCTTGGAGAGCAGGTGAGTTTTTATTTTGGATTTCAACTAGTGATTTTTGAAATTAGTACCCGACTTTTAAAAAACATTCTTTCTTTTGTGTCACTCTAGATTGAAGCAATCAAAAAGATCTCAGACTTCATCACCCAGCTAAGGATGGTTGGCAAAGGACACGGTATACATTCAGTTTGACAAGCAATTTCAGTAGTTTTTTAGAAAAAGCTGAATAAAATTTTATGTGTCTTTTTTGCAGGAGTTTGGCACTTCGACCAGATGCTTCTGAACTAGACTGGGACCTCACTCTATGCTCTGGGGAGATTAAAAGAGTAGTAACCGAAGAAGATTCTGTTTCTAAGAGTGGAAGAAGTTATTATGGAGCAAAATAAAGATTGTACTAGTAATGGTAGTAAGCCTTGTGTGTTAAGATGATGTTTTTTTGTAATAACTTCCTAAGTTTAATCTATGAAGGTGCCTTTTGTTTCATATAATAATCTGACATTTGAGTCTCTGATTAATAAGTAGAAGAACTACTACCTCTAACTAAACGCAATTCTGAAATCCAAAGTTAAAAACAAAGAATACCAACGAACCTGTGGATGAAGAACATGAAGCCTGGTCACTCAGTGGGATAACTGAAAAGAAAACAAGACGAGTTAAGAAAAATATATATATATATATATATGAATTGAGACTTAAACATAAGAGTGATACAAGTTGCTTATAATTCCAAACACTATGATTTGATCCAGAGCTAGTATCTGATGCTCTCATACTTAGATTTTATCCTGAACAATAGACTAGGCAGTCATTTTTTTCTTACATTACGAAACTAAGAAAATGACCTTGGAATCGATGAAAAGTAGCATGAGGTATGAAACCACCAACAAAGATTCTTAAGACCACTAAGCAGGCATTAATAAGAAATTTGTACATAAGTGGGGAATCAAGTTGAGTGAGCTTTTTGAGGTAACATTCCGTAAGAAAGTTCATCAACATAGATAGGGGGAACAAAGGCAAAAAGCTTAGGATTCTTCTCTATCTGGAATGGATCCTAAGACAAAGAACTCTGTACAAACAAGTAATAATCCCCAAGAAGAATGCAAAGAGGACCTATGGTTTCGCTCAAAAAATCATTCCTCGCAGTCATCATAAAAGCAAGGTATCTTGTAGATAAATCCACGGTTTTTTGGAATTACTGGTTGGTTGTTGTTGGAGATTGTTGATTGGAAAAAAAAAAAAAAAGGACAAACGATGAATTTTAGAAGGGAAATTGGGTTCTATAACTACACAAAAACCCTTAATTAGTCAAATAGCCAAAATCACATTCTCTCTCCCCTTCTTTCTTCCTATCTCTCTCTACTCTCTCTTCTAAAAACCCAATTTTCTTTTTTTTTCCTAGCTATTTGGCAAATAAACCCATTTTAGAAAGAGACAGAGAAAAAACATTGACCATTGTTTGTGAGGCAGGCAGGCATCGAGATAATAGATCGCCTTCTTCGACCACTGAGAAGCTTTTCTCTCTTCATTGAGTTCCAAAGGAGGGCCCCCACTACCCCATCTTATAATTATTGGGCCTCCTAATTTTGGAAAACCATTATTAATTCTATACACTCTCGAGTGCCTCATATGTTTATTTGAACTTGGTGGTTCCTTGTTTTCAGGTAAAACTCTCAAATGTCAAAAAAAACAAACAAGTACCATTTGCTACAAAGTCAAGGTCTCTCTGTAATGCTAGAAACAACACTCCACACACACACCAAATCCAAACCTAATTCATAGCTGAACAAACATGATGTTTTCTTGTCCTCCTCTCACCTTTGCTTTCATCATTTATCATCCTCCTCCTCGCTAAGGCCCGAACAATTCTTCAAGTCTCTTTCTCTCATCTCCTGCTCCCTCCGCTTCATCCTCTTAGCAACCCTACCCTCATAATCTTTCTGTACTTTTTCCATTATTGTGTTGAATCCTGGTACTGTCTTCTCCAGCTTCTGCCCCACTTTTACACTCAGGTTGTAGTATATCCTAAACAATCTCTGCAGAACACACATCATAGCAAAAAAAAGGATTTAATCCATTTTTCTCACTAAGTTTCGTACAATGCCAAACCATAAGAGATGAGAAGAAACTTACCATCACATTCCTGTTCCATTCTCTTATGTAAGGAGGACGTAGGTACCAAGTGGCTCCTCACGGTACCACTCTTCCCCATAGCTTATCTGATCCATTGTTTGCTCTTTGCTTATCACTTCCCATGGCCTCAACCCTGGTATCACTTTCGCCAACTCTTGCCTAACAATCAAAACATGAGACAACTCGAGCAGAATCAAAATCTAAATTACGTCAAGACTGTCTTGGGAATGAATGGTGTTGATGGACATTTAAGTTACCACATATTTCAAGTAAATAGCCATGTTTTCACCGTGGCTGACGGTGAAAATGTTCTGCTACTCTGTATTTGGGCAGCAACGGCTCCCTGTTGAAACTCTGCTCTTTTGAGGTATGCATCCATCACCTATTATTGATTTTGTGACCTGATTTTAACATTTACTTGGGAGTTTATACATGCTGTTAACAGTGCACACTTGTTTTCATCATCAGCAAGTAATAGTGTCTACCTAGATGATGCCTTTCACACGCCATATCCGGTGGTGCTTCATCACAAGAATGTTTGGGTCATTAGGATGCTCTTTTGCCTTGCAGACTCTAGATAGATTTCAAACGTTAATCTCCATTCTCGTAGTTATTAGGTTCCTTTGTGCTGGAAGTGGCCGTAACGTGTTGTTGTTTTTGTGTATGTATTGATCTCCATGGAAACTGACTGCAACACTTGCAACAATAATAAACTGTAAAGACCAAAACCCAACTTACAAAAAATATCATTGCTATTATCGTTGTTGTTGTTTTACCTTCTCTTGTAAAATTGAGAAAGACAGGTCTCTCGACAGCATCTTGTTTAAAAAAACCCATATCCACCAGATAAGCCTTCACCGTCAAGTTCCATATCGCAGCAGCATAACCTGACATACACCGAAAAAAAAACAAAACAAGAAACACGCAAACAAAAATACGAATGGGGAAACTCTTAATTACCAAACTGATTTTGAGTGACTATTTTTGATCACAAAGTGTATAAAGGCAAATGACTGCATTTCTATTTGTTTCACACATTCTGAATTTAGTGTCTACCAATCCAAAAAACTAGAATTTGTTACTGGTTTTGAGTGACCAAATTGACTGACAAATGTGTAAAGACAAACAATGAAACTTAACGATCATATTGACTGCCCGCTGCATTTCTATTTGTTTTACACACTATAAATTTAGTGTCTACCAATCCCCGCTTATCTAGACAATCACGGTACCGCTTATCTAGACAATCACGGTACCGGTTATCTAGACAATCACGGTTACTGGTTTTGAGTGACCAAATAACAAATGTGTAAAGACAAATGAAACTTAACGGGACAAATCAAAGACTGGACGCCGCATTCTATTTGTTTTACAAATTATGAAAATTTAGTGTCTATCAGTCCGATAATATATAGAATTTCCCCAAAAAAATAAATTAAAAAAAAAACAGAGAAGAAAGAGGATTTACATACCTTACACGGCTGAAAAAGGGGAACCTGGACTCAATCAAATACGGTGGGGCGAGAAGTTCGTTTACTGCGCGCTTCCCGTGAAGCTCAGCTACCTACAAAGCAAAAAAAAAGAAAGAAAACATCCAAGAGTGCTTGATTAATTCGACAATAAAGTAGAATATGTAATTTGGTTTGGTAAAATTATACTTACTATACATTGTTTATTTATTAAAAAGCTTAAGTCTTAATTGTGATAAATATAAAAAAGAAATGGAGAACTGACCTTTTTAAATCTTGTAGCCGTCGAGAGTACTAAAACAAACCATTGGAGAAGCAGCTTTAGCAAATATACTTATGTCTGCAAAAGATCAAGAAGGAAACTTTGTTATTTTATACTCAATGATCTATGGCAATTTTTTCAAGATAACTTAAAGAACATTAGCTTGAGTTGAAAANGTACTAAAACAAACCATTGGAGAAGCAGCTTTAGCAAATATACTTATGTCTGCAAAAGATCAAGAAGGAAACTTTGTTATTTTATACTCAATGATCTATGGCAATTTTTTCAAGATAACTTAAAGAACATTAGCTTGAGTTGAAAATGTTGTGTGCATTTTTATTCTATATCTCTGTGTAATCAAACCAAAGACTGTCCCAATTCATTTTGCTTCATTATTCTACTACATCTCTGTGTCTAAAGCAATTTTTAACAAGCCATGACAACAATCTAGTACTGAAGTAGTAGAGAAACCAGATGCTTTACCTTCCAAAAAAAAGTGTGAGATGTTCTTTGAGTAGATGTTGCTGTTGTTTCCGGGTTCTCTGCTTGGTAATAATCCTGCTGGGTTCTTTATTGGTTAACAACCTTGGTTCTTCCTTCTATTGTGTATTGCAGGGGCTTGCCTTTCACCACATCCTGGACCAAAATTGACACAACAAAAAAAGTCTGCTAAAACCGCCCATTTTAGGTTCCCAGAAATCTATAATTCATAGAATATAACACTATTATATGTTTCTCAGGTTGATTACAGAAATAAAGTTGTAAATGCTAATAATGTAATATAATTGGACCAACATACCTTGTTGATTGTTTCCTTGAGAGGAGCCGCCACCATCATCACCACACACTCCCTTGTTTGGTTGTTGCCTTAGCGTTTGGACTTGGACATGTCCTCCTCGGCTATCAAAATATAGACAAACTCAGTAAACACAAATGTCTTTGAGAGAGAGAGAGTTAATTTTAAAACTTTATTGCTAGTTATGAATAAGCCTCTGGTCGATCAAATAACAGATTCACTTCTAAAATGATGATAGTCTCTACCTGAAACTCTGGTAGATGTGGTGTGCTTCTTTGTGGTGCAGGCAAAGCTAGAGCTGCAAAAATCTGCATCAAACAAGAGATATGAAAATTGAAGCGAAAACCCAAAGTAAGTAAAATCAGCAGGTAAACCGAATCAGAGAGTAAATTTGTTACCGTTGAATCCACGAATGGCAGCAGAGACGATATGCTTGGTCCTAGCTTCATAGACTTGCACAGTTTTACAATCCTCTCTGAAAATCCTATCTGCCAGAGAGAGAGATTGAGCATAGAAAGTTTTCAGAAAAGATGGATAGAGAGAGAGAGATCAGTGAAGAAGAAGAAACGTACCAAACTTGAATGAGAGATGAGAAGAGTGCTGCCTGGGGCATGAAAATTGAATCTGAAGAGATCTTACATGGACTACTTGCCTTGGCGACGAGGTCGGACTGACACGTGTATTCTCTCCCGAGATCTATCTCCGCGCAGGGGAGGGAACGGACTTTATCGCTGGTTTAGACCATGTGGAACATTGTCGCCATATGAAAGGAGGCTTTCCACCGTTCTACAAAGCTCTCTCAGCTAATGAGCACATACATACATACATGCCCAACCCCAACTCACTACTCTTCCCTGAAAAAAATTAAATATCTCAAGTAAGTAATCAAGTAGGAACTTAAGAGAGAGAGAGAGAGATGAATCACAACCAAACCTGAAATTGAGAAGAGATGCAGAGGAATCAGAAATCTCACGGCTGAGATGCACACCTAGTGTTTCTTTGTTTCCCTCGTATGGATGAGATGCAGAGGAGAGGAGAGCCTCATCAAAGTAAATCATGACTATCACTGAGAGAGGGAGAGAGAGAGAGACTGGGTGTGGACTCAGTGGGGATTTGAATTTATAGGCGAGAAGATAATCCAGCCAACGGCTACTTCCGATGATTTGACCACTCGACTCCCTTCGGCATGGCGTACAAGAACACAGTCAAAGAACCTGTACCCGGTTCAATTAATGGGCCCCATTTTCAGTTTGGGCCGACAAATTTAACCCTGATGAATAGCTTATTGGAAAACCATTATTAATTCTATGGGCTCTTCGTGAACCAAACAAATACACTCTCGAGTGCCTCGTCATATGTTTGAACGAAATTGGTGGTTCCTTGTTTTCAGATAAAATTCTCAAATGTCAAAACAGAGGGGAGAAAACAAACAAGTACAGTACCATCTGTTACAAAAGTCAAGGTCTCTCTGTAATGCCAGAGACAACACTCCACACACACACACCAAATCCAAACCTAATTCATAGCTGAACAAACATGATGTTTTCTTGTCCTCCTCTCACCTTTGCTTTCATCATTTATCATCCTCCTCCTCCTCCTCCTCTTCCTCCTCGTCGCCAAGACCCGAACTATTCTTCAAGTCTCTTTCTCTCATCTCCTGCTCCCTCCGCTTCATCCTCTTAGCAACCCTACCCTCATAATCTTTCTGTACTTTTTCCATTATTGTGTTGAATCCTGGTACTGTCTTCTCCAGCTTCTGCCCCACTTTTACACTCAGGTTGTAGTATATCCTAAACAATCTCTGCAGAACACACATCATAAAAAAAAAAAGGTTTAATCCATTTTTCTCACTAAGTTTCGTACAATGCCAAACCATAAGAGATGAGAAGAAACTTACCATCACATTCCTGTTCCATTCTCTTATGTAAGGAGGACCCGTTGTGTAGGTACCAAGTGGCTCACGATACCACTCTCCCCCATAGCTTATCTGATCCATTGCTTGCTCTATGCTTATCACTTCCCATGGCCTCAACCCTGGTATCACTTTCGCCAACTCTTGCCTAACATGAGACAACTCGAGAAGAATCAAAATCTAAATTACGTCAAGACTGTCTTGGGAATGAGATGGAGATTTAAGTTACCTTAGCTGTTTGGGGATGAACTTGTTGGGCATGTGATCAGATTCCAGGACAGTTGTTAGTTCAGAGCCACTGGCCCATAGAAAGAGAGCATGGCTGGGAGTTCTGAGACCAGGCCAAACACCATCGTTTGCTTCCATAACTGCCATGTCCCGTTTCTTGCTCTCAATAGCTTCTTTCTGTAGCTGCTTGTATGTTTTTGGCTCTCTTCCCTTTAGAGGAACCCATGGCGGTATTCCCTTTTGGAGTTTGTGTAGGAAAGCTGTTGCCGCCGCACCAAGCCTCACTGACAAAACAAATGCACAGACGACCTCAACAAAAAATTTAATAGAAAAACTCGTCTGAGGTCTCCCATATATATATATGTATACAACACAGACCTTCCCAAGTGGCAATTGCAGGTTCCAAACCGTAAACCATGTGAATAGGGGCCCACTCATCCATGTCCTCGCCCCAAATGAAAGTATCTCTGTCGATGATTCCAGCTCCATAAGCCGTCTTAAGGGTGATAAGCTCACATGGGCCTCTAGAACGGCCAAGTCGGTCCTTGTACCACCAACCACCGGTCTTCATTATGACTAAACACAAAGAGAGCAAACTAAAGCTTAGTAATCACACGCATCAAAGGAACAGAAAAAAAAAGAAAAAGAAAACCAGTTTCATCATATCCATTAATTCAACAACACTTTAACAGGTTCAAGCTTGGATGTTTTGAGCAGAACATAAAGAGACTTAAATGAATTGTTGCACATGTGTGTGAAACTATGAGTATAGAGTCAACAAGAGCTCAATTCACAGGATCATGACTAAGGCCTACTATATCCTAACACATAAACACAAGAATCTGCACAAAGACAAAGATGAAAGAGCATAAGGTAGTTATTACAGTCATAGTAGCGCTTCTCGAGGCGTTTGTAACCAATAGCCTGAGCAACGTCAATGGGTCGACCCGGCGGGTAAGGCCTTTGTCGGAAACCCCAGAGACCGAAGAGGAACTGTTTCATGAAATCCCAAAACTTATCATCACTCTCTTCCTTTGTCTTTATCGCCTTCCTCGGCATCGGCCTCCCGTCGAACCCCGGCACGTGAGGCACTGCCCTCCACAAGTCCTTGTCTTCTTTCCGATAAGGAGTGTCGTTATCCTCGAGCTCCATCTTGTTCATATCGTCTGCAATCTCCTCAGCGCGTGCCATAAACTGGACCACAGGACTCGCTCGAAACCTCTCCCACCATTTCTCCTCAGCTTCGATCTCTTCGGGACTCGGATTCTCCTTCTTCTCGAAAAGAGGGTCCTCCTTCAGAATCTTATCCACTTCCGGAGCGTGTCTGTAGTCAGGTCTGGTCTCGCACTCCCACAAGAACTGCTCCGCCATTTTCTTATACTTCTCTGGCTCCTCCTCCGTTTCTGGTTCGGCTTTCTTGAAGGAGAACTTTGGAAGTCCAATCGATGCGAACTTAGGAGACGACCGCGACTTGGTGAAGAAGCAATCACCCAAGTTGATTGAAGGAACTGGGTTCCTTGGTTTCTCGAACCAGTTCTGAAACGGATTGAAGTTCATTGACGACATTTTACCAACAACAAAAAAAGAACTCGAGAAGAAGAAAAAATAAATATAGGGTTTAGGAGGAGGAAGGAGGAGCGTGCCCCCTTTATCGGATGAGTTAATAAATAAAAGCTCAGGTGGATTGGATTAGATATGTAGAAGACGAACTAGTGACTTAAAGCCATCACGCCGTTTACAAACTTTACTAAATAACTACTTGCCGTCTACAACCTAACCAAAACAGCCACACAATATACGTTCTAACGTCGAAACGGCATAAAAGATGCCTTCCTTGTACAACAACAAATACATCAACTAATCTTTGAAACACAACACCCTTTTTGCTTTGCTTGTTTACTGCGCGACTCAAGAATAAACACAAACAATTCTCTGCCTTCTTGTTTCCATCCACCAATGGCATCATATGTCAGGTTCTGCATCTTCACAGTCTTCTTCTTCTGCTTCTTCTTGTCTCTGTCTTCTGGCCAGAAAGTCACCATGAGTCTCTACTACGAAGCTCTATGCCCCTTCTGTGCAGACTTCATCGTTAACCACTTGCCTCAGATCTTCCAAAACGGCTTAATCTCTGCTATTGATCTCCACCTCGTTCCATGGGGCAACTCCCATTTCAAACCAGATGGCACCATTCACTGCCAGGTCTTCGTCTCTTGCATTCTAGTGTTAGTACTACATACATAGGGTTTAGGATGCAGCATTTGATTAATGTGTTGCTCTGTTTTTTTTTTTAGCACGGGGAAGCTGAATGTGCGCTCAATGCAATTCATGCCTGCGCAATTAACGCATACCCTGATGTTGTAAGTCTCTAAAACTTTTTCGAAAATATGCAGTAAGGTTAATTAGAGTAACTTACCCTAGAGTATCTTGTCTGTTATGCAGATGAAGCATGTTGGATACATCCACTGTACGGAACGACTGGTCTTGGAAAACAAGCTCGAACAATGGGCTGATTGTTTCGAATTGGTTGGTTTGAGTAGAGCAGCTCTTGATTGCTACATCAATGGGTACGGACACCAGGTAATTTCTTGAGAGAAAGCCAGAACAGACAAAAATTAAAGCAAATAAATGACATTTTGATGTGACAAATGTGCACAGCTTGAACTCAAGTATGCTGAAGAAACCTCGGAGCTTTCTCCAGCACATGCATATGTGCCATGGTTGGTTGTGAATAACCAACCACTTCAAGAGGTTAGTCTCATAGGTTAAGTTGATAACTTTCAAGATCAAAAGGAGAAACAAACTGTTAACTTATGGGTCTTTGGTGGACAGAATTACCACCACTTTGTAGTGTTTATCTGCAATACTTATGGAAGCTTCCAGGTGCATGAAGCGTGCAAAAACCTCAACCATTCGGCGGAGACTCTAAGCACGTTTAATAGTTCAATGGAGAAGCTAAGTTATAGTCCCCAAGTTTGCTATGCCAATCAATAACCTTTTGAATCCAAAACCATTCTATCTAGGGCAATGAAATGTTTGGAAAATCAGAAACTGCTTACCGTTCAAAATATGCTCTACTTTAATTTCTTCTACAAAATGTAACTGATTTGCAAAAAAAGAAAAAACTGCGGAGAAATATGAATATACACTGCAATCTATGAAAATACAGTGCACTAACATCTACTCTAACACTGAACAATGAAAACATCAACTACTCATGATCTGTGACCGAGAACTAGATGACAAAATCACTGACAAAAATTCTAGAGTAGGGAAAAAAACTAGACTTGTTTTCATTTTTTCTTCGAAACTGAGGTTAAAATGTAGTCTCGAACCATTGTGTATGATGAAACAAAAAAAGTCGTATCCTGGCATCCGTAGCTCAACCTTACGTGGCCACGTGACGTGATCTTCTAGCCTTCTAGGCTTCAAATAAACAAATACGACATTGTTTGTTTTGTTAGGAATGCAGAAGCTACTAGGACTATTTTTACAAAAGTCAACTTCACAACGACTTTTGCTTACTAGTCTGAATCAACTAATGGACAGGGAAAACTTGGAAGATCTCACCAAGTTGCTTATTTCTTCTTCTTTTTTTCCCTAAGAAAATAAGGATATTCAAAGTAAACTGGGACTTTGTCAAAGTCAGCCCTATGCCTCCATTGGACTTTAGAAATTACAAAATAATTTCCCTAAAACGTTTTCTGATTAAAAACAAAAAACCTGAAAGTTAGGAGGTTATTGTCACTATCTTTTCTTCTTCATCACGATCATCATTGAATCTGCAAGAGAATGGTACCAACTCTCTAGTATCCTTATTAGAAGCATATTTTGTTGTCATCTTCTTCTTCTTCCTCCAAAGTCTGTTATCTTCACTTTTCCTACCAAAACACATCCTCAATCTTTTTGGTCAACACTCTGTTGATCATTTATGGGCAAAGCAATATCCATGGTATCACTCTTCTTCTTGCTGATCTTCCTTGTTCGAGCACAGAGAGCAGCAGCAGAGACTACTACAGACTTCATTTTCCAAGGCTTTAAAGGAAAGGAATCAGAAATTCAATTAGCAGGAGATTCAACCATCACGCCCAACGGACTATTGAGGCTCACCGATAGAGACTCAGCCCTTGCCGGAACAGCTTTCTACCACAAACCGGTGAGATTGCTTAACAGTAACTCCACAGTTGTTTCTTTTAGCACAAGTTTCGTCTTTGTTATTATACATTCAAGCTCAAACAATGGAGGTTTCGGCTTCACATTCACACTATCTCCAACCCCAAACCGTAGAGACGCGGAATCAGCACAATACTTGGGGCTTCTCAACGAAAGAAACGACGGTGATCCGAGGAATCACGTTTTCGCAGTGGAGTTCGACACGGTACAAGGATTCAAAGACGACACAAACAGAATAGGCAACCACATTGGTCTAAATTTCAACAGTCTCTCTTCAGAAGTCCAAGAACCTGTGGCTTACTACAACACCGACGGCAAGAAGGAAGAATTCCAACTTGCTAGCGGAGAGCCAATCCAAGTCTATCTGGATTACGACGGACCAACCAAAACTCTTAATCTAACTGTTTACCCAACAAGACTGGGATCTAAACCCACAACTCCTTTGATCTCACAACATGTTCCTAAACTGCTGGAGATTGTGCAAGAAGAAATGTTCGTGGGATTCACAGCAGCCACGGGGAAGGATAAATCGAGTGCACATTACGTGATGGGTTGGAGTTTCTCAGATCGTCCTGTTGCAGCAGCAGCAGCTACGTTGAATCTCTCGGAGCTTCCACCTCCGCCTACAAATAAAGCTAAGAAAAGAGGTGACAATGGGAAGGTCATCGCTCTGATCGTTGCTTTAACGACGGTTATATCGATCATGTTGGTGTTATCGTTAATATTCATGATATACAAAAGGAGACTGCAACAAGAGGAGATACTCGAGGATTGGGAAATAGATCATCCTCACAGGTTTCGATACAGAGATCTCTATGAAGCCACTGATGGATTCAAGGAGAACAGAGTCGTGGGAAACGGAGGATTCGGAACTGTTTACAGAGGAAGCATCGAATCATCTTCCTCCTCGGATCAAATCGCAGTGAAGAAGATAACTCCGAATAGCATGCAAGGTGTTCGAGAGTTTGTCGCAGAGATAGAGAGTTTAGGACGTCTGAGGCATAAGAATCTGGTGAATCTCCAAGGATGGTGCAAACACGGAAACGATCTCCTGTTGATTTACGATTACGTCCCCAACGGATGCTTGGACTCGCTGCTCTACAGTAAACCGAGAAGAAGCGGCGCCGTTTTGTCATGGAACGCGCGTTTTCAGATCGCGAAAGGAGTCGCCGCTGGGCTATTATATCTCCACGAAGAATGGGAAAAGATTGTGATCCACAGAGACGTGAAGCCAAGCAACGTTCTCATCGATGAGGACATGAACCCTAGACTTGGAGATTTCGGTCTCGCCAGGCTTTACGAACGAGGATCGCTGTCGCACACCAACGTAGTCGTCGGCACGATTGGGTATATGGCGCCTGAGCTCACACGCAACGGAAACTCCTCTTCGGCTTCCGACGTTTTCGCTTTTGGGGTTTTGCTGTTAGAGATCGTGTCCGGGAGAAAACCGACGGATTCTGGGAGCTTCTTCTTGGGAGATTGGGTCATGGAGCTACGGGCCAGCGGTGAGATCCTCGGTGCCGTCGATCCCAGACTCGGGTCTGGTTACGACGAAGAGGAGGCGAGGCTTGCTCTCGCCGTCGGATTGCTCTGTTGTCACCGGAAAATGGAGTATCGTCCGGCGATGGGGATGGTGCAGAGGTATCTGAACAGAGACGAGGATGTACCTGAGATTGAAGAGTATTCAGGTTCTTCGAGAAGCGATTTTAGATTGAAATGTGGAGGAGACGTTTCGTCCTTTGATAGGGCTTCGGGCTCATCTCTCACAAGGATTTCCTCTAGTTCGTTTATCAGTGCTAGATAGCTACTTATTTAACTCTCTCTACTTTTTTCACTATTTGTACTCTTGTTTTCTTTAAACTAATTGAAGTTTTATCTTAGCAATATGTTTAGAGTTGATTTCTAAATAATATATGTCGGATTATTTTGTCAAAAAAATTCAATATATTAATTATTTAATTGCCTATATGGTTGACAAAATATATATATTTAATTGACTATGGACATCATCCATTTAGCAATATTATCGAAAACTATTAAATAAACGTAGAACTTGTCAAAGTCAATCTAATAGTTGCGTCTGGACCATTTGTATAAACAAGTCCAGCCAACAAAGATCGGAGACAATCAATGTATTATTTATAAAAACTCAATATATTACCGACATAAAGAAAAAAGACATCCCAAGTATGTGAAATTTCCAAGTTATTACAGAGGTTCCTACAAAAAGTATTGGTGCTTCTTATGATTTTATTCATTTACCAACACGGAAACATAACAGAAGTTTTGAATTATCAAACATAACATATTAAATAGATGGATGACGACTGAATCAAATACATGTTTTTATATAGTATCTAACTATGTTAAAAAATCTTTTGTTCTTTTATTATTTTTTGTTTGTCTAGTCAGGCATGATTTTTATAGCTAACTGAAAATCATAATAATTTTTTGGTCGTAGTTAACTACTAACCAGTTGAGTTTCATTTTTTGGCAAAACATTTTGTAAATTTCAATATTTAGAGATGTGAACGCTGAGTAGAAAACAAAGAAGACTCTTCTCTGTTTTTGTGGTGTATAATTTTCTTACTCTTTGACTCCTTCATAGAGCCTCATATTTGTAAGTAAAAATCAAACTATCCTCCTGCTAATAAAGAAACATCTCCATAAGTATCTCTTCCTATCTCAATTCTTTTAACTTAGCTCACGCATGGACACTGCAAGATCCATGATCTTATTTGCCTCACTGTTATTCAGTCTTTTCCTAATTCCAAGCGTCCCCGTTCGAGCAACAACAGAGTTTACTTTCCGAGGTTTTAAAGGAAACAAAACAGAGATTCGTATTGCAGGAGAAGCTGCACTGATAAATCCAGACGGGTTACTGAGACTCACAAACCGAGCCTCAAACGTCACCGGTACAGCTTTCTACCACAAACCGGTGAGGTTGCTGGAGACCAACAGAAACTCAACCACAGTTGGTTCTTTTAGCACTCGTTTCGTCTTTGTTATAATCCCTTCCAGCTCTAGCAGCGGAGGCTTTGGCTTCACGTTCACGCTATCTCCAACCCCTAACCGTCCCAATGCTGGATCCGCACAGTACTTGGGAGTTCTCAACAAAGAGAACAATGGTGATCCAAGGAATCACGTGTTCTCAGTGGAATTCGACACGGTACAAGGATCAGGAGACGACACTGACAGAATCGGAAACGACATCGGTCTTAATTTCAACAACCGAACATCGGATTTCCAAGAGCCGGTCGTGTACTACCAGAACGATGATCCAAACAAAAGAGAAGACTTCGAGCTTGAGAGTGGCAATCCGATTCAAGCTCTTCTGAATTACGATGGACCAACACAAACGCTAAACGTCACAGTTTATCCAGCGAAACTGGGGTTTAAACCCAACAAACCATTGATCTCACGACAGATTCCAAAACTGGCTGATATCGTGGAAGAAGAAATGTACGTAGGATTCACAGCAGCCACGGGGAAAAGAGATCAGTCGAGTGATCACTACTTGATGGGTTGGAGTTTCTCAAACGTAGGAGAAAACCCCATTGCAGCTACACTAGACCTTTCTGAGCTTCCTCCTCCTCCTCTGAACATTGCCAACACCAAGAGACGCTTCAATTCTCGGATCATCGTATTGTTCGTGTCTTTATCTACCGTTATGCTCATCATGCTTGTGTTACTCTTCTTCTTCGTCATGTACAAGAGACGATTGCGACAAGAAGAGATTCTGGAAGACTGGGAAATCGACCATCCTCGCAGATTCAGATACAGAGATCTCCACGTCGCCACTGATGGATTCAAGGAGAATGGGATCATCGGAACCGGAGGATTTGGAACTGTTTACAAAGGGAAACTCCCTAATTCAGATCTCATCGCTGTGAAGAAGATTATTCCAAACAGCAGACAAGGCGTAAGAGAATTCATGGCAGAGATAGAGAGCTTAGGGCGTGTGAGGCATAGGAACCTGGTGAATCTCCAAGGATGGTGCAAACATAGAAAAGATCTTTTGTTGATTTATGATTACATCCCCAACGGAAGCTTGGACTCGCTTCTCTACAGTGTCCCGAGGAGAACCGGCGCCGTTTTGCCGTGGAACGCGCGTTTTGAGATCGCCAAAGGAGTCGCGTCTGGGTTGCTGTATCTCCACGAAGAGTGGGAACAGATCGTGGTGCACAGAGACGTGAAGCCAAGCAACGTTCTGATAGAATCAAACATGAACCCTAGGTTGGGAGATTTCGGGCTTGCGAGGCTTTACGAAAGAGGGACGATGTCGGAGACGACAGGACTCGTTGGGACGATTGGGTACATGGCCCCTGAGTTAGCTCGTAACGGTAAACCCTCGTCTGCGTCTGATGCTTTCGCGTTTGGCGTTTTGCTGTTGGAGATGGTGTGCGGGAGGAAACCAACGGATTCCGGTAGCTTCTTCATAGTCGATTGGGTTATGGATCTGCACGCGAGCGGTGAGATTCTCAGTGCAGTTGATCCCAGACTTGGATCTGATTACGACGGCGGCGAAGCAAGGGTCGCTCTCGCCGCGGGGTTGCTGTGTTGCCACCAAAATCCGGAGTCTCGGCCGTCGATGAAAGGGGTGCTTAGGTTTCTAAACGGAGATGAGGAAGTTGCTGAGTTTGACGATGACTGGAGGTATTCAAAGTCATCAAGAAGCGATTTTGGATCGAGATTTGTAGGATGTGTTTCATCAACGAGCTCAAAAGCTTCTTCTCCGTTCGTTACTAGGATCACTTCCACTTCTCATGTTAATAGTGGTTGATAGATACACCACTGTATACTTATCACTTCCACAAACCTTTTTCTTGTTAATTTAATTCCAGTTTGTGCACACAAAAATAAATTAATTCCAGTTTTATCCTTAAACGATACGCAGTTTTTCTTGTTAATTTTAATTATGTGATCTCTGCGTGTTAACTATACACAGTGTAAAAGTACAGGATCCTTGACCCAAAAACCAAACAGTATACCCCCCAAACCAAATTGCATAACGAGTTGCTACGTGCAGATCGGTTTATGCCCAACAAACCGGTTTATATGTTCTTTGTATTTCTGTAAAAGCAAAGCAATCAACAAATGTCATTTTGTTTTATACTACAGAGATATTTGAATTTTGGATCTATAGAATGCCAATAACAAATCCAAATCAGAGACTAAAGTTGGAAACGAAAACATCAAATTTTATATACAAACCAAAGTGGGCAATTTAGAGATGAAAATATTGGGACTAGGGAATTGCTATGTGCATAACAAAGAAGAAGACTGATGTATTGATGTTCACCGAGGGGGAGGAGCATTAGCATAATGAACAAGAGTCGGACGGTCATAAGCAACGAGAGGCAATTTGTCAATGTACATTAACAACCTCTTCGCGTTCTCCTTGTTTATCTCCGGTAACTCCACAATCTCTCTGCTCGAAGTGTAAACCCATAGATCACCAGAATTCACTCTTTTCAAGCTCCCTCTACAGAATGGGCACGACTGAGATCTCAAGCGCCTGTTTCAAACATGAGTAGTAATCATTTCAATTAGACTTTGATAACAAAACACCAGAGTCTTCGTAGAGTGGAAAAAAAAACAGAAGAGGAAGCACTTCTCACCAGTCTCTGTAGCAATTTATACACATGGAGTGATTGCAAGTAGGAAGCACAACTTTATTGCGAATCTCCAAGCATATTCCACACTCTTCTTCCCTCTCCAAATCCACCTCTGACATCTTTCCTTTCTCTGTTGCGTCCTTTTTCCGATATCTTTTCTCGCATATTTCCTTTTGTTTCCTTTCTTCTACGTCGTTTATCCCTCCGTGAAGTTGCAATAGGGAAGGAAACAACACATCTGCCCCCACACACAGCAACATCCATTACAAACACTATTATCGGATTAACTTCCTAATCAAATACTAAGTGTGAAATACTTACCATAGAACTCTTTGATACTAGCTTTCCGTTCATAAAGCGACATTGTGGTCTTCCCATCAATGTATGCCTATAAAAATATATAAACAGATAGAAACATCACATCAAAGAAGATAGGATATTTATAAAAAAAGAGAAGAAGAAGATGAGTACCTTATAAATAAAGATCCTAAGCAATCCCAAAGCGCCAGCGAAGTGACAATCAGTCCACTGAAGAAGGAAAAGAAAGAGGTGAGCCGCGGGGCTGTAAGACAGTCTCATCTGGACGACGCCACCATCACACTCCTCTGGATACTCAGATGCCCTTCAAAAGAGAGATTACAATAAAAAAAACTTCAAACAATACTATTCACAAGTCTTATCCAGTAAACCGAAGTCAAACATGGGATAGAATCCCAGACTAATATATAATAATAAAATAATTGACGAGTTTTGAGGAATGAGTGGTGGTGGCGTCTGAGACTGGCTAAAGAAATAAAATTGACATTTTACATAAAGCTCAGCGTAAACGCAAAGTCTCAAAATTCATTTTGGCAACAGCAAGCAAACCCCCCCCCCCCCCATCAGACTGACTAACCATCTGGAAACAGTTTGATCTATCGAACCGCGGAACCATAATTGAGTAGGCAAGAGACATCAAACGAAATTTCAGACCGATCATTCATTCTCCACATGAACACGATCAGATTCCATGGGAACACAATATATATATATATACTTTGCGTGTATTATTAACAGAGAGAGAGGGAGAGAGATTTACAGGGTGTTGGCGAACTGGATATCAGCTTCGAGAGCTTTCAGTGAATCCTTGAACGACTTTCGCATCTTTTTTTTCTCTTTCTCTTTACTCTTTGACGACGAGACGATCCGACATAAACCAGAGCTTCCAAACAGTGTGATCGACAAGACAAGACAAGACAAAACCCTAGCCCTTTTTCTTTTAATCTTTGAGATCAAAACTCCACCGAAAATATCGCAAACCCTAACAGCTCTAATAGAATCTCTTTCCCATTCCCATGGAAGATTTTTTTTTTCTTTTTTGGGAGATTTACTCACTCAACCGAGGAGGTAACGACAGGGGGAGAGAGAGAGAAAGAAAAAGAAAGTAAGTTTGCTTAAATTCGCGTAGAGCACACGTAATAATTAATAGAGATCACACAATATTTAACATAACAAAGCGTCTAAAGTAAAGGCTCCTTCCTTCCTTCCTTCCTTCCTTTTTTTCTTTGTTCTACAAGGAATTATAAAATAGACCATTATCTGTGGGGATTAGCCAAATTACCATAAAACCATAGCTTGGGCTCCACTTTACAAGGACTAGGATAATATTATTTATTTAACTGATAGAAAAACAATCAAGTGACAGGACGTGTGTCCACTGCTCCAGGCGGCTGTGTGTGCAACTCTGCGCCTTGTACAGTTACGTGACCGACATGTGTCTGCGTGTCAGTGGGGACCACCGCCACTTCACACGTGTCGCAATAAATAAGCCCTCTAGCTTTTAACGTGTTTTGGAGAGATACCACACTTAATGCAAATACACGACCCTTAACTGACTGTTTATGGACCATTTGCATGCTTGGATCTCGTAAGGCCTCGTAATTTGCTTTCTTATTTTGGCTTTCAGTTTCCTTATACGACCTACGTGTGCTTTAAAACAATGAATGGATGTGTGTAAAAGGATCAAACAATTATACGTAATTTGTTGACATGATTTGTTATCATATTATTAGATAAACAAAATTAATTAATAGCGATAATGACTCACCGCTAATTCAACTTCGCAATGATGAGGCCAGAAATAGATACAATTTTTTCTTTTCTTTTTGAGCTCTCGTCAGAAAGATAGGAAACTTAATCAGTATTAAAACGTAACTCCTATAAAATGCTAACAATATTAATAGAAAACTATGATCTTTTACATGATTTTTAACATCTACTTAGATAATAATAATTATAATAGCTATATTTTGGTTCAGTTATATTATTATACAAATCAGATTATGTAAAAAGTTATTTTCTTTGCTTTTAATAAAGGAAGGCCCACGTCCTCTAAATTCTAAAAATAAACGCAATAAAAAAAGCGGGTGACGATTCAAGTACAAACAAAGCAGGGCATAATCACAATCATACTCTATCATTGGCCTCAAACCTCACCGTTTGTCTCATTGTCCACACTAACTTATTTTAAGATATTATTATACTTTTTTACTCTTAATCTATATGGATCCTGTCATACAAGTTGCTATACAATTCCTGATATATCCTAACTGTTAGTTGTACCAAACTTCACTATTCTATAAAATTATCTACATTAACTTCACTCCTACGATATAGTAACAAAAACTACTCCACGTTCGAATTGACAGTGTTTGGTAGTATTATTTACCTCAGTATCAGTTTCTTTGGTTCAAGAGATTTCTCCTTGGAAAAATAATCGAATGTCAGAAAGGGATGGACTCCTCCTGGTCGATGAGGATGTGGTTGGGAATCTTCAAGTTAGATTCACTTAAATTCCATCCAGCAGTATCCAATTTGAACAAGAAATCATCAAACTTGTTGTCCATTTCCGACAAGCTTTGCTTCAGCCAATTGAACACACTATCCTTGTTTTTCAAGCTTTCTTCCATGTTCTCGTATAACCAATATGCTTGCCAAAGACATCTCAACACGTCTCTGCTTGTGGCATTCACCTGCATTATTAGTTCACAGAGATCAAGTAAAAGGCAGAAGGAATGCGTAAGAATACAAAAATAACCCACATATTACGTAAAGGAAGGTAGTTTTTAGATAAGAAATGATAAAAGAGTAAAGGGTCGAGAGATAATAAGAGCATATAACCCTTGCTAGCTAAAACAAAGAAAAGATTGACTATAAATCCCCAAAGATACCAAGATAACTCTCCAACAACTGTAAAAGTTTTGTTTGTTCACTTTATTAAGCACTCCCTATTTCGTATGCTTCTCCATTAACTTACTCTAATTATAAGAAGCAAACTATAAATAAGCTCCACGAATACTCTTCAAAGTCCTAACAATAAATTAATCACCCACCAATGAATCTCCATGAGGTTACTTTAGACACAAACACGAGAATAATACTTTCTCAGTTTTTTTTCTTTCTCACAATGCAATAAGTAGGAATCATGACAGAACTGATACATGCAAATGTGATGCTTAGTTTATTAGATTAGGAGGCGAGTGAGAAGCGGAAAAGACTCTTTTTTATTTTAATATGGTCACGCACATACCTTAAAAGATACAGAAAACTCGGTATCCTCGTCCAACTTATTCAACGTGAGAATATATTTCTCCTTTGCGTATATCTTAAGGAGTGCTTTAACCTGGAAGTCAACGTTTCAAATACTCTCACGAGTACAGATGGACGTAGTTTAAATGGAATAAAAAGATTACCTTTAAAACAGACTTCTCCAAACCAGATACGTCTTCGAGAGAAACACCAAAGATGATCCGAGGTTTCATAAATCTCTGCCATACCAAAATGTTTTCTCGCTTGTTGCAGTCAACATACCCTGTCAACAGTCAAAAATGGGTCTTACTTCGAGGTTGAGTAATAAACTAGAAAAAAATGGAGGAACATTCTAACCTGGTACAACAGAGTGCACAACATGAGACTGTACTAGGATACGAGCACGCTTTAGATTTATCTGGCAAATTTTCAGTCAAAGTATTATTCAATTTATCCAAATTTTCTCATATTAAATTTCAAATTTGTAAGAAAATCAGTGTGAGCACTCTTACTGTGTTAAATCGTAGGACTGCAAGCGACTGGTAACGTAGCCATAGATGAACAAGTCTTATGCTCGTCCATGTAAGTGACACAAAGGGAAATGACTTTACAAGGCCTGGTGTGTCCTGCATCAACGTATACAATACGCTCAACATAAAACAAATAATAACAGGATCCAACTGGGGCAATTGATGAATAGATTTGAAAGAAATAACACAATGACCAAGTAACATACAATGATAAGAATGCCTAGACCAAGACCAATCAGCTGCGCAGCAACTTCCCACACTTCCTCCTGAAATGTTGAAAAAGAATCAGAGACTGCAAACACATACTTCATGGTCGTTATTTGGGGGGGATTGATTAGACATACATGAGTAGCATACCTTGGCTGCTACCTCTCCAAGATTTCCTGAGATAGCAAAATGATTCTGTATGACCCTGAATGAAGGGTCTCGCAATCCTCTAGCCACGGCCTATTTCAAATAAAAAATATCAGTACGTGAATTCTTGATTAAGACTATATAAATGAAAGATTTGGAGCTGGCATGTAAAGGGAACCACCTTTGCAAGATTTCCCGTCGATGCTAATAGTAGGAACTGGGTTGGATATAGTTGCGTCGCCAGATCAAAGAAGCTGCAAAACAAAAAGAAAAGAAAAAAAACCTATAAATTGTTTTGACCAAATATGGCTCACAAGGATTGACTTGACCTCCTCTACTACAAAACGTACCTTCCAGCACTGCCAATAAAATCTGCATACATGCGCCATTGCTTAGGATCATCGTCAAATAGACTACCAAAACGTCCACCTGAAAAAGAAAAAAAAAACTCTTGTTACTAAAGAGGATCTTAGATAACACCACGAACGTGGATTAGTCTTTCCCATACCAATAAGAAGGCGGCCAAGAGCTCCAATACCATCCTTGGACACCCATCTGAAGTAGAAACAAACAATAAGAAGCAAAAGAAAACAACCAGAGATTTGCATTGGGGTAAAAAAAAAAAAAAGGAAAACCTGATGGCGGCAGCAGAAGCAGCAGCAGTAGCGGCAGGAGAAGTTCCAGAGAAAGAGCCAACGCCAACTGCCTTCATAAGAAATGTTTTTGTAAAAAAAGAAGGTTTGCAACATAGTCAGCACCCATCTCTAGAAGTAAAAACAAGAGGTTAAGGAGTGTACGGAGACATGCCTTGAGAAGACTAGAGGTGACTAAGACATTGCACATCCAGCCGGTAACATTAGTAGGGAACTGCCAGAGCATGTAGTCCAAGTAATCATCTGAAACTGACCCTGCGTTCGCCACACCATTACGAGAGATTAATTAAACTCACTGAAACATTAGGGTCTACAACCACAAAAGTAAAAATAAAAAAGGGAAGTGTACCAGGAAAGCCGGTGGGAAAAACAAAATCCTTGACAACATCAGGAAGCCAAAGCGTATTACTCGTTTCTGAGGAATGAGACTTGTTGTCAGGCTTGGGCTCACGCTCCTCTAGAAAGCCTTGTAAAGGCGAGTCGTCATCATCATTTAGCAAATATCTACACACATAAAGAAACAAGTCACTCGGTGTAGAATTTTTAAACTAATGAAATCTTCGGAAAATAATCAGTATGGAGCGGACCTCTTCGAAGTTCCATTTCCGTATCTCTCAACCACAATCGAAACTACTCCTTCAACTCTACAGAACAATACCATCAATCATCATCAGCCCGCCGTTAAATGACAAGACCAAACCAATCAATTTCTATAATCAAAAAATAATGTTCACCTCTTCTTATCATCTGACTGAGCACAGCACCGCAAGTGCTCCACACGCCGTCGTTTCGGCTTACAGGACGACGTTGTTCGAGTTCGGGGAATGTGATGAGGTAACGGCAACCGTAAAGTACAGTTCATCACTGACGACGACAAAAGATTATTTGATTCAGAGGTTCGTTACACCTCCTCCACTCTCTTCATCTTCTCCCTCTTACAGCCGCACCCCCAAAATAGATAAGACCCAATTCCGCAAGTGTTTTCGAATTCCCATCAATCCGGTTTTTATTTGGTTATTTGCTAAACCGAATATTTTTACGTAAGCAATTCCGTCAACAGAGACTTTCGAATCCCCATCAAACCGGTTTTTATTTGGTTAACCGAAAACGTACATGGACATTTATTACCATACAATACAATACAATACATGAACTTTACTCTCTGCGCGGGCTTCATGATTCAGTTCAAAAAACATCCAATCAATACACACAATCAAAAGGATTACAGGTGAAAGAAAGAGCTTCAGGTTTCTCCATCAGTTGTATTCGGATTAGGAGGAGATGCTGCTTTCTTGCGATTATCATCCGCTATTTTTTGCAACTCCTTCTCACTCGCTGCTATGAGTTTCTTTACGATATCGAATGTTGTAAGCTTTATACTGAAAACAACATGGAAAGAAAAAAGATGAGAAACCTGGCTTCTTCACAAATCTCTCTCTCTATATATAAGAAAACTCTACCTGCTGTTTGGCATGCTTTTCAGGGCATTGGGTACAAACCCACGGTACAATCCAATCACTCCTTCACGCTCAATGATACCTACACATCATTGGACTTGTCAGCCACTCGAATGTAGAAACTGGCCAAGAAAGGATGTATTAAAAACCAGATATGGAGTACCTGAGAAGGCGTCTAATACTGATTTATATGGAGTACCCTTCATTTGCATCTGTCTTCTAATGGTATCCAACGGATAGCATGTACTAGCAATAGCAGCAGCCACCACTGCTGTTAACAAAGATGACTGTGTCTTCTCTTGATACTTCTCTGGCAAAGCCTTCTTTACCCTGCATGTACCCTGATAATATGTAAACACACCCTCGACTGAAACATTTTCAGGTCTAACGTTTAACTGCTAGTAGACTTACAAATCAAAGACGCAGAAGTTGATGGCTATGTATGGAGCTATACTTAGAAGCGATGGACCCAGACCGTTGTAAAATGATGCTATTCCTTCCTCCCTTAGCATGTTCAACGCAGCCTACATGTCACAATGTTGCGCCGCTTTAATAATTTGAAGAATTTATGGAGCTTTAGAGTTGGTCTATGATCCAATGTACATACCTGGGACATGGTTCGGTACCCCGGTTCAACAGCTAACCTCAATCTAAGCACATCTAAAGGATATGTAATCTGCATTATAAGTAAACAGATTCTTAAAAAAGGTATATAATAAGATTTTCCGTGAGACTAGATGAACTCACTGAGGCCACTAAACAACATTAGTTACCAGAGTCGAGGTCATGCCAGCACAAGCACCAGCCCCAACTCTTCCAAGAACAGACAATTGACCGTCTTCTCCCCTAAAGAGTTTCTGAATTAAAAACATTATTGTGATTAGACTGGTTCTGAAGCTTGCGAAATCAAAAGCAGAATCATATGTGACAAAGTTCACATACCTTGTATGTTTCATATGCAAACAACTGGACCGCGCTATAAGGCACGACCCTTATCACCTGGAACATTCAAAAGACTAAGATTTTGAGCAATCAAAATCCCACTAAATTACACACATCCTTTTAGTTTTATGTAAAGAGATTGTGAGTACCTGAGGTAGGTTTCCTTTCCAATAACTTTTAATACCTTCTTCTCTACCAATAAGCATAATCGCCTGTAGTTATATATTCCAAAATTACAAAACAAAATCAACAACGAGTTTACAGTGAGAAGAAACAAGCTTCTACATTACATGATTTTGGAGGATATTATGTACCTCTATGAAACCCATAGCCTTCTTAGCACTTTGTTGCCCAGCTCGAACACCATGTGTCTATAATAATTATTAAATAAGACGTCTGTCAATTAGATTGTGAGAATCAATAAATATTACAGTATGTCTGTAACAAGAACACAGTCACACTAGTTAAGAAAAAAGAAAAGAGAAAGAACATAACCAATTAACCACCCTAAACCCATACACAAAGTTTCCCATGTCTTTGTGACATGAGAGATAATGAAATTCACAGCATGATCAAGATCATCTCATGGAAAGATCAAAGCAAGTTGTGTAGACCATATCTACAACATTATGTAGTGTACATATGTATGACAGAGTCTAGTTTCTAGTCTAAGTATGAGGTATATGCATGTATACACTCATGTAGAATTTAAACTAGTCCAAAACGACGACGTACTATTATGCCTAACTGTCACACCACTATACTAACATTTTTCTTAATTATTAAAAAAAAAGAAAAAATAAAGGAAAAAGGAAAACACTTGGGACAAAACCTTGAAGTTGTTGAGAGCGAGAGAGCCTACCTGCATAAGGAGCTTTATACGGTCAAATGGTGCCGTCACTGACTTTGCGACGGCTCCGGCGAACGCTCCGGCGAAGAACAGAGCTGCGTCTTTGGGTACAAATGACAAAAGAGCGACGGGGTTTTTCAATAGCTGAGCAGGAGTAGGAGCGAATGAATCCTCTTCCTTAGGAATCACCACCGTAACGGACGCGAATGCTCCACCAGATTCCCTACGATCTCTCCTAATCGCCAGCGATACGGATGCGAAATTGTTCAAAACGCCGCCGCTTCTTTTGTTCCCTCTCGAAGGCACGTTGTTGTCCAGCCTCCATGAAGGTTCACCGGTAAGAGCGAAATCAGAGGTCTTGAGAGAAGGGTTACTACGGAACTGAAGTAGAGATTTCTCTTCTCCCATGGCGGTTTATTAGTGTCTGATTCTTTTTTTTTTATTTTTTTGTTCACTCACGCCTGAGAATTTTAATTGCACAAACTGGGTGTCAAATGTATAAATTGTCTTCGGTAGTGGCATTCTTGTAATAATAGCCAAGTAATTAATGGGCTCCACGAGGGAAACAAGTCAAAATAGTGGCCTCAATTGGGCCAGACTTCAAGCATCTCGTTAAGATTTCCAAAGTGAATATACTAACTTCATCTGATAAGAGATGGACATGGGTGGGTGGTACACAGGTAGGGCTGGACAAATAAACCGAATCCGATCCGGTAAAAATGAATTTGAATCGATCTAAACCCAATATAAATATCGAATGTATTTTGTTTTATGATATTTCAGGTTATGTGTATTATTCGAACCAAACTCGAACCAAAATATATATCTGATAGAATCCGAAACATTCAAAATTTCAAAAAAAGAACTTGTACCAAACATGATTTCAATTCCTAACATATATCCAAGATACTTTAAGTTATTATTAAACATCTGAAATAAATATTATTTACATGAAAGTTGATAGTTGTAGATGACGGTTGAAGTTTAATGTTTTTAGATTTTGGCTTTATTTTCGGTGAATAACGTTTCTCATTTGATGAGAACTTGATTTTGGTTTTATGTTTTCATTTATTCAGTTTTTATTATCAGTAACTATGATTATCTTCGTTTGATTTTGAAGGATCACGTTTGATGTTTTTTTTTATGTTTGAATCAATTTCTCTTATGTTTTGGTTATAAAATAGGTATAAATCAGGTATTTTAAATTTGAAAAAATCGATTTTATTTATATTTTGGTTATAAAGTAAATATAAATCAGGTATTTTAAAACCAAAGAACCGAAAGTATAATCAGTTATACCGGTTTTTTGAAAACCCGAACCAAATTTTCGTATAACGCGAATGAGACTGATTTTGATAAATCCGAAAAACTAAAATCCGAATAGACTAAACCGAAATCCGATTGAGAGCCCGAACGCCCGGACCTATACACATGTAACTTCAACGACAGGTAGAAACCTGACCAGACCAGCCTGTCCGAACCCGACCTTAGTTTAGATTTAATTAGAGGATATTTATTAGATTTTTTTTTTAATTTTTTTTAAGGAGAGGAAAAGAATTTGTCAATCTACCGTTCAACGTGACGATGAAGAAAGAGAAGGGAAGCCGACCCATCGTTCAAATCTCTGGGTCCTTAAGATCAACCCCCACAAACCTGCTCTTAGGGGTTTTTAACTTGTTCAAATCTTCTTTTCTTCTTTTCCCAGATGTCGCTCCCTGATTCTTCTTCTTCCTCTGACCCGCCTGTGACCCGCGAAGAGACCGGTTATATCCGGTTTGAACACGCCCAAGATAACGGTTTTGACCATCGTGACCGACCTCCATGGAACCGCTCCGAGTACGATTACCGCCATGGGAGCGTCGTTGCGTCGGAGAACCCGAGGAATACCTCTAATTCCGAAGATCCTTGGTCTTGCGTTGTCGTCGTCGCTACCTTCTGTGTCTTCGGTGATTATTTATTTTTAACAATTAACTTATGCTGTGTGTGTCTGTGTGAATGTCTTTTGATTGTTTGTTTATCTTTTTTACCCTCAGTCTCGATGACTTTGATTCTGGGGCTTTACGGAACTACCAACGTATGGTTGGGACCAAACTCCTCCTTCCTCATTAAGCCTACTTCGGTTTTTGTCCAAACTGTTATTGTACGTTCTCTACCCTCTCTTCTTACAATTAGGAGGATCCACCATTTTCTGAATATCCTGTTGTTTCTACCTTTTTCTCAAGGTGGAAGAATTAGGGAATAAGGGATCCGGTTTGATGCTGTACGGTTTGAACCAGCCCCCACAACTCCATGTTCTGGCCAATTGGTCTGAAGTCCACTATTTAGCTGTTCCAAATGATTCTTACAAGGTTTCTTTCTCTCTCCCTTTTTATCTTTCTCATCTATGGAACTGGTGTCTGATGCCAATTTTTATTTTTGCTGTGTTATATTCAGTATTGGATACAGTATCTGAACAAGGGGTCACGCGTTAAAGTTTCTTACAATGTTGAATCTTTGGGCTCTTCCCTCTATCTTGTCATAGCGCAAGGTACTTTACTTTACCTTAGGAGAGAATCCTCTTTTTATTTTGTTTTCTCTTATGCTAACTACCTCATTAACTATCTGCTACTTACCTAAATATACTAGATTGATGATGTTTTGGGATTCATTGAGAGAAATTCTCAAAACAACATGATGTGTTGACTACTGAATTTAGTTATTTTATGCTTTTATAATTGAAGGTGTGGATGGTCTCTCCGAGTGGGTGCAAGACCCTACGCGTCCAGACACTACATTATCATGGCATCTTATCTCTGGTTAGTCACTGACCGAGGTTTTAACATGATAGATTTACTTTAATTCTGAGTATTCCTCACTAACACTTTACCTTTTTTTATATTTGGCAGATAGTGGTTTTATTGAGCAGGACATAACTAAGTCTTCGACTTATTACATTGCAGTAGGCAATGTATACCTGAATGAAGTAAAGGTAATAATATATGCTTCAACTTTGATTTGTAGGTTAACTTCTCTCCTATACGATGTGATTGGCTAGTTTACTGCGAACAGTTTTTATTCCCAAGTAGCTTTCTGTCTTTCTTTTTGTTTTGTCTCTGATTATGCATATCACTCTCACACCATATCAACGTTTTTCAGGCTACGATCGACATTCAAGTTGAGGGGTTATTGTATGATACTACCAATGCTTATTACAATTGCGCGTTTCCTAACGACAAGTGCACTTTAAGTATTCCATTATTTGGAACTAATGCTGCTGTTCTAACCTCACCAGGTCCAAAGCTGGTAGGCGACCCATAACTTCTCTTGTCTTGCTATTTTCATTCTTCCGTTTAGAAGATATCACATGATGAGCCATTCTGAATACAATACTCTCTTGCTGTTGTTGTTGTTCAGAACAATTCTAAGAATGAGTTCCTTGCAAAGCTCTCGTACGAGCCAAGGTGGATTGCGTACATAGTTTGCATGGGTAATTTATTACATGAGTCGTATAAACGGATCTTGTCGTTGGGCTTTATCATAAACTTTTGTTTTGTTTTTGTTTCCTTGGATTGTTATTATTATTGCAGGTGTGGTGACAGCACTCTTGTTAATTTTATCTAGTGTCTTCAATAAAAGACAAGAAGCAGACCCTGAAAACGAAACAGGTGACGAGAATGATGATGTAGCTCCTCTAATTCCGGGAAAAGACGATGATAACTCGAGCTGGTGCTCATCGTACAGTTCTATCTTGACAAGTACTGAGGAACTGGAAGGTGCACACGGAGATGGCCAGAGTAGTACAAGATATCTGTGTGCGATTTGCTTTGATGCGCCTAGAGACTGTTTCTTCCTCTCTTGTGGACACTGCGTTGCTTGCTTCCAGTGCGGGACACGGTAAATAAATTTATTCGTTTCTTCGATGTTCTTGTTTGGTTACAAATCTGATGGGTGGTTGGTCTTATGTGGCTGATGATGATGTTTTATGAAAAATGCAGGATAGCTGAAACTTCAGGATTCTGCCCGGTATGTCGTAGGAAGATCAGGAAGGTAAAGAAGATCTTCAACGTCTAACAAAATCAAAGTCCAGGGAATCTAATAACACACAGTACGCAGGTTGTGTGATGTTTATTTTGGATGTTGTTGTTTTTGTCGCAATGCCGTATTTGTATAGAAGTAAAGCCGAAAAAAAGTGTGTGGAAAGGGCATAGAGAAAGTACCTGATGGTTGGTTTAATTTGGTCTGTGTATATGTATCGACTCTGGCATTTCGGTTTGGTTGTACTACTTGTAACCATATTTCAATGGACTCCGGTTAAGTGCTTGGTTTGCGCGTCGCAGCGTAATGTCGTAATTATTAGTCGGTTCTTATAATTATTATTCTAATCAAACCAAACACCAAAATAACTGCGCGAAACCGAACCAAATTTTGTAAACAGTTACTCTATATACATCTAGAGACGATACCGAGAAACGAAAACTCAAAGAATCGGACCGGAATAAACCGAACTCCCAGAATTTGATTAGTTATAAAAATATACAGAAGAGTGCGACGTGTCATATGATGAATGGCGAGGACACATAATCTCATTGTTCTATTTCATTATATTTTCGTCCTGAATTTTGCTATCAGGTAACAAACAATCAAATCGCGACCTCTTTCTTCATCTTCTCTCTGCTCCGTTCCGTTCTCCGCTTCCTAATTCGTCTCCAGCTCCCAGGTTTCATTCTCTCTATAGCTTCTGCTAATGATCTTTTATTACTGACTTCAAATCCGCCTCATGTGTTAATGAATTTTTCTAGATCGTCTTCGAGGAGCCTGCTCTGCTTGCGTGCTAGATTTTCTCCGTCTTTCGAATCTAGATCTGTAAGCTACAACCCATCCTCATCTTCATCATTGAGATTTATATGTAGTTTCTGCCTTTTCCGTTCACAATTCTTCCTGATTAGATCGTTTCTAGTATCGTTTGAGTCTCTTCACTCTATTGTTTGGGTATACATTATTTTCGATCAAGCTATGTTAGGGTTACACGTTTGATTCCGTTGTTAGCATCTCTAATCCATACAATGTTTCCAAATATTGAATTTTTTTTCCCAAAACTGATTCCAAAGTTTTTTGGATCTGTATGGGCTCTGTTTGTACATCACAGTCATGATGAAGTCATTTGTATACACTAATTGTTGGAAGTATACCTGAATCACAACTTATTTTCACATTGTGGCAGTGAGAGAGAGAGAGAGAGGTAGAAGCAGCTGATTCCTGGAACCAGCCATGATGTCCTTCGAAATGAATGACCGCAAAAGTATGTCTACATTCTCTGATTTCTATGCTTGTTACTTGGTGTCATTGAATGTTACCTTGTTACTGGTAGAGAACCCATTTATTTTTCAGTTTCTCTTATTAACAGGGTCATTTCCACTTGTCTTTTACTGTTGTTAATTGTTTGCTATATATGTGCTTTGTAACAGAAATTGGGTTAGGGCTGACAGCATTTGGCGTCTTTTTCTCCTTTTTGGGAGTTGTCTTTGTCTTTGATAAGGGATTACTTGCCATGGGTAATGTAAGTACCTCCACCTATGTATCCATCTGATTATTCTTGCTTGTTTATTGATCACTTGGTTTCTTTTCTGCTCTTCTTCCAGATTCTTTTCATCTCTGGGGTTAGTCTAACCATTGGCCTCAAGTCTACCATGCAGTTTTTCACCAAGCGTTCAAACTATAAGGTCCGTTTTTAATTCTATTTTTCTCTCTTAATATCTCTGGGTCAGTAAGATGGGGGTGTTTACATACTTGTTTCCACTCAGGGAACAATATCTTTTGGGGCCGGCTTCTTCTTTGTAGTCATTGGATGGCCTATCCTTGGAATGATGTTGGAGACCTATGGCTTTTTTGTACTCTTCAGGTCTCCTTCTCTTTTTCCTTCTCCTTTCTTTCTATCTTACTCGTATTTGTCATGTCGAACCATAGACAGATAGTGACTGTGTTTTATGTTTCAGTGGCTTCTGGCCAACCTTGGCAGTTTTCGCACAAAAGATACCCGTTCTCGGTTGGATCATTCAGCAACCATATATAAGATCGGTATGTGTCCAATTCAAAATCAAAACTTATTCGGAATTGTCTCAACAAGTCTGAACGTGAAAGACAAACTTTTGTGGGCAAATACCTCACATGAGACTCTTCGACCTCAAGGATAAAGCATGCTGTTACTCTCTATGTTATCAATAGGATAAACATTGCGTACATATGAGCTTCTCTTGCGTTGTGAGGATGATGCATAAATCTCGTCCCAATTCATATATAAATTCCCAGTTTCACCTTCACGAATTTCAGTGGATAATTATCTCTTTGTTTCTGCTGATCTTAAGTTTCTAGCCCTAGTTTTTTTCTTAGTAGTCCATCAACTTCGACTGATCATTGACCAATGTGGTTGATTGGCTCTTTTTTTGGTTTATGTGATGTAGTTCTTTGACAAGTACCGGGGAAAGCGAGTGCCCGTCTAGTCCCTGCCCAATTGGAGAGAGAGTTCAGTAAAGCTAGGTGCAGCAGAAGAAAGGATTGAAACATTTTGTAAGGAGAATGCTTGTCCGTCAACTTTGGTAGAAAACTAAACCCGTAGTAGGAAGAAAGTAGCGTGGAGCAAAACATACGACTTGAAGCTTTGTACTTTTATAAAGACTAAATCAGTGACTTTTATGGTGGATTGTAATCGTTTTGGTTCAAAGAAATTTAATTTTTTGATTGCATACATATAACAAAATTGGCCACCACACTGATATCTGAGGCTCAGCTCTCTTGGAAGTGCGGATTGCGAGTATTTGGGACAGTTGCATTAATCCTCTTGCGTGAAACCTGAAATGTTAATGAGTGGTTAATATGCAAAATCGCAGTGCACCTTAGCTTAGCTATCACTTGTTTTGCCCCGAAAAAAAAAAGAAGCTTGTAATCTTTTTAGCCGTTATGAAGAAATTGATTAATCATCATCACTCTGTCTTCTTTCTCATCATCCACTTTTTTGTTCAAGCGGATCATGTTGCATCTGGGATTTGAGGAACGGTGTCCTCCTGGAGGAGAGGAATCAGTTGTTTTCTACACAACGTCTCTTAGGGGGATCAGGAAAACCTTCGACGACTGCAACATGATCCGCTTTCTTCTCGATAGCTTTAAGGTTAAGTATTATGAGAGGGATGTGTCTATGCACAAACAGTACAGAGAAGAGCTTAGCAGCATTTCAGCTACTGAGGAAGAAACAGAGGCTTGGTTCGTTAAGGGTAGGTGTATCGGCGGAGCTCAACGTGTATTGGGTCTGCACGAGCAAGGCAAGTTCAGGGCTTTGTTTGAGGGTGTTCCAGGATTCAGTGCTTGTTATGTAACGAGAATGGCTTGATTGTGTGCGTCGACTGCTCCTAACTAACACTAGTTTGTGTGTGTTATATATGCAATGCAATATTTGATTAGGTTCTTTTTATTGATTTGATTGATTCTTTTTAAGTGATTGTTTACACAGAAGATGATTGTCGCTATTACTGTAGTTACTCATTTGCGTTGTTTCTACATGAATCTTAAGTTAGCATACCGTTGCTTTATTACCCCATTCGAATTCAATTATGGGAAGGAACGTCATTTTCTGAAAATACAAGTAATAGTATGTTCTTGTACTCTATGTAATCATCATAATGGCAGTCAAGTAGTCAAAAGACCAAGTTAGAACTGTTGGGCCGCCGAGCCGACTGAGTTGAAATATCTACTGATTTCAAACGTGAGGCGGGCCTTCCTTTTCATCCTCAGCCGCCTATTTATTTATTTTTATCATCATAATCTGCTATTTTCAGGTATTTTATTTTAAATAGTATTCAGAAAATAATTTGTAAAATAAATGAATATCTATCATAGTCCCCAAATTGCACAATAACGACTGGCTAGCGATATTACAAAGAAAAAGATGTTTTCCATAAATTTCAAGATAAATAAAATTTAAAGATATTACAAAGAAAAAGATGTTTTCCATAAATTTCAAAAGCATGCAATTCATTTTCTGCCAACTTCTTGTTTTGTACTTGTCTTTTAGGCAACAATTAATGAGGACTAGAGCGACAGTCGTGGATTCGACGAGGTCCAGTTACATTTCTTGGTGTCAGAAGATTTTTCCCATTAATAAATACGTATCTACTAAAACGGAAAAAATATCATTTATAATTAATATTTTAAAACATAATTTAAAAAAGGTATACTCTTTGAAGCTATAAACGATGATTAAATTATGCTTAGAACTCTTTAAGATGTGTTTGATTGCGTTACATATTCGATGATTACCAATGCATTTGTGTATAAACCCACTTAACATGTGTGTTAACCTGAAAATCCAAATTGCGTGCGTTAAATCTAGGCCGTCAGATGGGAGGCAGTCCTACTAATCCCATCGTAAATGCATTATAGTGGAATTTCTAATAATAATAATGAAATAAAAGGAAAAATAAAGCGTTAATTACACACCGCCACAGACTCTCACTATAAAGCCGAAATGGAAGATAGGCGAGGATGGGCCAGAAATCGATTCACCAATCTTCTTCCCACAAAACTTATCATTTCCTCTCTCTCTCTCTGATTATATTCCGATAATGGAAGGAACAAGCGTCGTGGCGGTTTACGGTAACGGTGCGATAACGGAGGCGAAGAAATCTCCCTTCTCCGTTAAGGTCGGTTTGGCTCAGATGCTCCGCGGCGGCGTTATCATGGACGTCGTCAACGCCGACCAGGCTCGCATCGCGGAGGAGGCAGGTGCTTGCGCCGTCATGGCCTTGGAGCGTGTCCCCGCCGATATTCGCGCTCAGGGAGGCGTTGCTCGGATGAGCGATCCTCAGATGATTAAGGAGATCAAGCAGGCCGTTACGATTCCGGTGATGGCGAAGGCCAGAATTGGTCATTTCGTGGAGGCGCAGATCCTCGAGGCGATCGGAATCGATTACATCGACGAGAGCGAGGTTCTGACTCTCGCCGACGAGGATCACCACATCAATAAGCATAACTTCCGGATCCCTTTCGTCTGCGGTTGCAGGAACCTAGGGGAGGCTCTGAGGAGGATCCGCGAGGGCGCGGCGATGATTAGGACGAAAGGTGAGGCGGGGACTGGGAACATCGTGGAGGCAGTTAGGCATGTGAGGTCTGTTATGGGTGACATTAGGGTTTTGAGGAACATGGATGACGACGAGGTCTTCACTTTCGCTAAGAAGCTTGCTGCTCCTTACGATCTCGTGATGCAGACCAAGCAGCTTGGTCGTCTTCCCGTCGTTCAGTTCGCGGCTGGTGGAGTCGCTACTCCGGCGGATGCAGCGCTCATGATGCAGCTTGGATGCGACGGTGTCTTCGTGGGTTCTGGTATCTTCAAGAGCGGTGACCCGGCTCGTAGGGCGAGGGCGATAGTGCAGGCAGTAACTCATTACAGTGACCCGGAGATGCTTGTGGAGGTGAGCTGTGGGCTGGGGGAAGCCATGGTTGGGATAAATCTCAACGATGAAAAGGTTGAGAGGTTCGCTAACCGCTCCGAGTGAAACCAAACAAAAGGTTAAATTTCGGACAGAAATGGTTTCAGACCAAATTTGGAGTGATCTTTTAATAAAAAACAAGATGATATTTGATAGTTTTGTTGTATTATCCTTTTGTGTGTGTTTGCCTTTATATTTCTTTTGGTAGTGATTGTAATCGATTTCTTCCATTTTCAAGAACAAGTTGTCAGTTAAGAATAATAATTTACTACTACTCTCTCTTTTATTTGTTACTTTTAATGATGAGATGTTCTTCAGTCCAATGATAATTGAGCTTATGGGGGAACCTGTGTTCAGCTTATGGAAGTTTTGCCATCAGGTGTGTTAGACATTCAGGGCACCATTTTTGTATCAGGTTATTTACAGAAAGATTGAAACTTGTTTGATTTTTTATTTATTTTGTGGAATTAAAATCTTCCTCATACTGAGCTGTCTCAAACAAGTGTTTGTGGATTAGGTTCGCATGGATGGCCTCTTAAGTTCTTATATCATTGTGTGGTCTCAGTCATGTTAGGAAAGATAATATGTAATATGCTCGACAACATGCAAGAGAGATGGAACTTATAGGAGTTGGGAGTAATGAGATTGTTTTTTTTTCCGGTTTTATACGTTGTAGAGAGTAAGAATAGAGAGAATCATCGTTTTCAATGCTTATGGTTTTTTGCAGGCATATTTTGCATTCTGAATCAGGTTTTGAGAAATGCTATGTTAGTGTTGTTAGAAGAAAAGGAGAGAAAGATAAAGCCATGGGACTCTTCTAGATTCCAACTATAGGATTTCAGATCTCACGCGGATTATGTATATATTACTGTCTATCAGGAATCATGGAGTTAGTTTAGACTGTTTATCTGTGCATTTCGTCCGGAACAACTCCAATAGGACCAAAAAACACGGGTAAAAAAGATTATGCTCTTTTAGTCATTCCAAATGGGATAATTCTTTGGCCCATTCTTATTTCCTAAACGGCCTTTTGGCTAATTGTTTGACCCATTCTCATTTCATCTCAATCACTTCATTCATCGTTACTTCGTTAGAGCCTTTCATCTCAATCACGACCAGGCCCGGTCCTGATTTAAAGCACAGCAAGCCACAACTGTAGGCATCTCGTTAGTCATTAAGAATGAAGAAGAAGATTGAGTGCAACTTTTTGAACCGGACCTGGACACAGCGACCTCTAAATTTGAGAAAGCAAAAGAATGAAGAAGAAAATTGAGTGCAACTTTTTTCGACGGAACTTACATGTATTGTCTTTGTAGATCGAAACTAGAAAAATATGTTTGTAGTGTTTTCTTGAATTAAAGACTAATAAAACATTAAAAAAGTTAGCAACGATTTGAGATTGCTACAGTTTTTGTACATGAATGCTAAACAGACTCGGCTCTTATCTGTTTCTTTTTTGTTGTATTGTTGGTAAAGGTTTTTGGGGTTGTGAAATATCTCACACACTGTGTTTTCCTTAGTATTGATTGACCGAGGTTTCTCAAGACATACCTGCTCTTTAGGACAGGATATTTGGGAGGTATAATTATTTCTGAAATTTCATGATTAGTTTTTTTTTTTTTTTGTAATTTAGAGGGTTATATATACGTATGAAAAAAACTAGTAAAATTTAGGGATCAAATTAAGCTAATGTTATATTGGATTGTGCTCAATCCAATCCTATTTTTCTGTGTCATTAATTTTGATCGTGTTTCTACGTTATATTCAGAATTAGCTGAAAGGAGTATTAGTCCAAATTATTCAGAATTTTAAACTAGAACATGAGCTAATAAAAATAGAAAAAAATGTCAAAGTTGTAAGAAGTCAAATTGATTAATCATAGCAACGAAATATGAGGTTGTTATTTCAAATCGTTGCATTTTTTTCTCACCTTCAGTTTCTGACCATCTTTCTCCTAATTATTTGTTATATAAAGATCTGTATCGACCCTCACGTGGAGATGTTAAAAGAGAATAATTGTTGTTTTTTTGTCAACGAAGAAGTTTATAATCATGCTTCTCTATATCGTTTTTCTGGCAAAAATTATATTATGATGAGTTCTCTATCAGATTCAGGTCTGATCCTGAAATTTTCCACAAATTTTATGGATCTAAAAACTTTTTTAAGAGCATTTGTCTATATAACTTTTTTTTATAAAATCTAGGGATCTGTTATCAACATTCCATTTAGCATGGCACATACTGCTCAGACCATGTAGAAAACTCGTAATAAAAAGATTAACAGAAGAATAACTTTTTGATAAAAAAAAAGATTAACAGAAGAAAAACAGTGAAAATAAGAGTCATTAAAAACTAATTACATTATACGAATCATAGAGTAATTAATGACAATAACATTAGTTTCGCCACCTGAATTCAGTTCTCATCAGAACTAGTTATGCATATTATTTGAGTTTCAAGTAAAGAAGTTAAATTTCTGTACACTAAAAAATCATAGAGTAATAATAAAACTATACGAATGCTTGGTTATGAGGTACGATATCAGTAGGTTAGCATTAGAAGAAGATTTTATAAAATAAAAGAACATGCGAAGAAGAAAAATCTATTAAAAAAAAAAAAGCAAAAGGCAGAGAGGAGAGTCAGATGAAGATCTAAAGACGGAACTCCACGTGATCAAGTATGGTGGAATGTAACACACAATACACCGCGTAGCCGATTAGTTATTCCATATCAGTAAACCAATTGATTATTCATACTTTGATGTTATTTCGCAGTTTCTTAATTTCTCATTATAAACTATAATCTCAGCCGACAGTATCACAAAGTAGACAACGTGTGAATCCACGTGGAATGACAGGTGGGAGAGAAGTCTAGTGTTGCATTTCATGCAAAAGATTTGCTTTACTTTCAACACGGTAAAGTGGAGACCACTTCGCTGACTATCTTATTATAAGTACTTATTTAATTACCTTCTTTTTACTACAAACCCCACATATGTCTTGTAACACAAAATAAATACTTTAGAGAGCTTAACATTACATGCTTCATTCACTGTTATATATATATATCTCTTTGTCCCGTTACTACTTCTATCATTTTGTATTATATGCAACCACGCGGCTTTAAAATGTACTACCATACTCTTGGGAATCTGACAGTTGTATAATTCATACAGAAATGCACACTGGATCCAGAAAATGAAGCAGCAATGTACATATACAGCTTGCTTTCTTACCCGTACACATATCATTTCTTTGTTTTGTACATAAAAGATTTTTTTGTTATCAGATCAATTACAATATATAGATTAAACTTGTTATCTAAATTACTCTTATATCCTGTCATCTCCTTCTCATTCTTTTTGTTGGTGTTAATTAGCTACGTACTTTAAATCATACTGAGAGGAATGTTAGGTGTCTATTGTCTACTAACTTGATATATATATATAAGAACACGAAAATCGTGACAAAAAAAAAAAGAACACGAAAAACCGTACGCAGTCTCTCCCTCTAACGAGTAATGACACTGTTTTCTTTTCCGGTATATATAGAAGGAATACCACGAGAATTGTGGACAAGAAGAAATCTAGTTGGTCAATTAACGACCATAAAAGCCAAAAATAATTACTTATTTTGAGGGAAGAAAAAAAACAAAATCAGGTGTGACTCGTAAGCGTGACGAAATACTAACGCAATATTATAGGGGGACGAAATTTATTTACTGGTAAAAGAACATGATCACCAGTTGAGTTGCCGGCCTCAATATATGAACGAAAGATATGAAGCAAAAAAAAACACATCTACACTCCCAAAAATAAGAGAACAGTGTAGCATGTTTTATTGAGTTAGCTGCTCTAGTTAAACAGCCTTTATTATACTCTAATCTAACCACGGAATGTGTCCTTTTCGTAGTTTATTCAACTACATAATTAAAATTTCTTGTGTGTATATGATGATTTTAAAAATATATCATATATTAGATATAAATTAGGGGAAAAAACAAAAATATATTTCGATAGTCCCTTGACGGTTTCACACCTTCTTTTCACACCACCTTATAAAATTATTTAAAAACTCTCCTTTTCTGATAATTCCTCTCTATCTTCTCCTCTTTTTCAAAGAAACCTCTCTTCATTTATAAGGAACCAAGAAAAAAAAAACTCATTCTCTTTACGTCACAAAGGCTTTGATCCCAATATGGACCCTTTCCATCATCATGAACAGCAACTTTATCACTTGATCCAACAGCAACACACCCCTCTACCGCCGCAGAGCACGACGGCTGCGATGGATTCCGGTGGCGGAGGAGGTGAGAGAATCCCACAGTGGAGCATAGAGGAAACAAAGGAGTTTTTGGGGATAAGAGAAGAGCTTGATCAGACTTTCATGGAGACCAAACGTAATAAGCTACTTTGGGAAGTCGTCGCCGCTAAAATGGCCGACAAGGGTTTTGCCCGAAGCGCAGAACAGTGTAAGAGCAAGTGGAAGAACCTCGTCACTAGATACAAGGTTACCTTCTATATATTTATATATATATATATATATATATATGTTGTTCTATGATCATGATTACAAGAATATGCATCATTAAGTACAAACCACAATATATCATTCTAAAATCTTTATTTATGTCTAATTATTATATCATCTGTGGTAAGCTTGACTAGTATGCATATTGGAAACCTAGTCTATGGTGTATTACCTACATACTTCAATTAATGAGTTTTACCTAATTAATGTCTTAGGTTGTTTAGAATATAGTATTACTATGCCATTATTATTAACAAGCTAGAGATTAGAATTTCAACGCGTTCATTGGTGAATTTCATGATACGGCACATGTTAACATTTTGATCGTTATGCAGTAATATCTATTTTTTCTTCTTGTTATACTAATATTTCACATCGTAAATTGTAAGTAAGTAATATCTCGTGTTCACAAAATGCCACAAAAAAAAAATCAACTACCGTTATATAACGGATGCATAACATCTAAGTATTAATAAGAAACGTTTAACTAATCACATGATAGTTGAATACGGTTGCATATGTATATATATACGTCATATAACTACAAGGCAACAAAAGCAATATGATAGATGAACATGTTTATACGAGATTACTCATTCAAAATAGATGAACCTATATTTTGTTGTGTATGTACTACATATATATATATATAACACATGTTGTTGAACACATATGGGACAGGCGTGTGAAACGACTGAACCAGAAGCTATTAGACAGCAGTTCCCATTCTACAACGAGATACAAACGATTTTCACAGCAAGAATGCAAAGAAAATTGTGGTCAGAGCCCACAGAAGCAAGCACTTCTTCGAAGAGAAAACATCATCAGTTTTCATCTGACGAAGAAGAGGAAGAAGAAGAAGTTCATGAGGAGCCAAATCAAGACATCAACGAGGAATTATTGTCTTTCGTCGAGACAGACAAGAAAGAGGCAGAAGTGATTACTACAACTCATCCAAGAAAACGTGTGAAAAAAGGAAAAGGTATTACAGGTGGTACCAGAGCTGAGACTGCGGACAGTACACTGAAAGAAATGTTGGAGGAGTTTATGAAGCAAACGGTGAGGATGGAGAAAGAATGGAGAGATGCGTGGGAGGTGAAGGAGAGAGAGAGGGAGAAGAGAGAGAACGAGTGGCGGAGGAGAATGGCTGAGCTAGAAGAGGAGAGAGCTGCCGCGGAGAGGAGGTGGATGGAGAGAGAGGATGAGAGACGTCTGAGAGAAGAAGCTAGGGCTCTCAAGAGAGATACACTCATTGATGCTTTGCTTAATAAGCTTAACAGAGATCACAATGATCATGATCAGTATCAAGGCTTTTAATTGTTTCTGTTTAATTTAAGTATGGGTTCAGTTAGCTAGTTACTTAAAATCTCATGTAAGTCATATCTAATTAATGTTATGTTTCATTTCTATGAATAATTGAATGATAAAAACAACAAATCAAAGTATATAATATTATAGGGCTGCTTCTTTTTCTACTTGGAAACTCAACCAGACTCGGTCGGACTTGGGGTTTGATCCTCAGAAAAAAGAAATAAAAAAAAGTTGTGGTTTGCTCTCGAAGAATGCTTTAAAACAGTAATTCCGATGCATCTTTTGTTACTTTAGCTACTTTATTCTGCTAATAAGAATGTTCCATAATTTTTAATCAGTCGATAAACATTAAACAAAAGTCCTTGTTATAAAATTTGTGAACTCACTTTTGTCACACATTTCTTCGCGCGTTATTTGTGTTCATATATTATTAAATTTTTGTATTATTATTTTCTTCTCTTGCAAACGGACAGCTAGGCAAACAGATCGCTACGCAGTTAAAAACTTGAAACCGTGTCATATGGCGTTCACACTATCGTAAATTGTAATATATTTATTTTAAGATATCATATCAAACAAGGCTCATCCACCAGGATGAATCTTCATGTATCACTCTTGCATTTTTAAAGAAATTGGTCGACTAAATCAGATATTTTTAATTCTAAGTTTAAACAGAAAAATCACAAAAGAATACAAAAATATGTCAAAGAAGTAACGTTAAAAGGAGACCACAATATGCATGTGAAATAGACATAAAAGATAGAGTACGTATTTTCAAAGCTACGTACGGGGCTCTGAATATTTCAGAGAAGAGAAAACTGGTTTGACAGTTTATGGAGAAGAGTTATCCAAATATATATACTTAACTTCCGTCAAATGAGAACATAAAAAAGTCTTGCCATGTCAAATTTGAGGAGGAATGAATGCACATGAGAAGCTTTAATTTGACTGTTCCCTGAAGTGTTTAATAATCGCGGACGAAATGAGAATTATCTTCGATATATTCGTACATCTGTGTTGAAAGCTGGATTCGTACGAACCTAAAAACAGTCTCAGAAACACATCGGTTTGTCATATGATAAACATCAAACTTGACTAGTATAGCCTTAAAGCTCACACACAAGTTTTGAAAGCAAAATCATCACAGCAATGGGGATGTAGCTCAGATGGTAGAGCGCTCGCTTAGCATGCGAGAGGTACGGGGATCGATACCCCGCATCTCCAATTTTTTTTCGAAAAACTTTATTTCTGTCTTCATTTAAATGAACTTAAACAAGATCAATGACCAAAATCACGTCCCAACATTTCCCACTATATGCGTTATTAATTGCCAAAGTTGAAGCGTAATGATTTGTGCTTGCCTTTAATTATCATCAAATCTAAAAATAACTAAAAGGAGCTATTGTTGGTTTTACAAGCAACAGTGCAACACCAACTATTTCTGGTGTATGTTTATTTGGTTTTCATATGCCATTGGCAAAATTGAATATATGATTTCTCCGTTTAATTTGATGTCGAAGGCCAAGATAACAATTCATCAACTATTTGTTCCCCACTTTAAACGACTTTTTTGAAAAATGATTATTGATTGTCGATTTCATTAACCCTCCTAATAGAAGTAACATTCGTTTATGTAACTTCCAAGTGTGTCCAGGTGTCATGTACGTCACTCTATGTTTATTTCCACAAAGATGTATGTTCTATTTCTATATAATGTTTAAGCTTGAAACCAAAGTTCTAGGCATACAAGAAGTTAAGCAACACCTATTTTGATGGATTTACATACGCTCTCCAGCTGAAAAGATTAATGGCTTAGTAATAACTAATATACTAGATTATTGGATATATATTTGTAGTCAACAGCAGCAATTTTTTCTTATTTCATTATCCAACATGAGCCTACACTTATGAAAGTACACAAAAAAACTTGACTTGAGTACATACAAATAAATGGAGGACGTCTTAAGGTTTTGGCCCAAAAAAAATTTGATGTAGTGAATGACAATGTGAATCTCACGTTTACAGATCTTAATCAGTAGACAAAAACCAATCATATCAACCTTAACCTCCCTAACCACAGCTTTATTATAATGGGAAAAGATGGAAGCAACACATCCAAACATGCCTTTAGCTTCACTTCTACTCAATCAATAATTTCCCAAATAAAAACCAAACATTCCTTAAAACACCTTTCTCTCTAATTTCCACACCCGACAGATTCTCCTACCGGGTTCGCCACTATGAGCTTCTTGATTCTTAACAGAGGAGCAGTGAGTGGAACCAAGATTCCTCTCTCCATCATCGTTCTTGTTCTATGTGGTTTTATGTTCTTTGTTCTCTTATACACCGAAAGAATTAGCTTGATGTCTTCTTCCTCCTCTTCAAACCTCCTCAGGATGAAGTCTTGTGCGAGGAAAGACATTAGCTCGAAACCTAGTAAGAGGATACCTGAATCTCAAAACTCTGTTTTTTTTTTATTCTCTTCTCTTGTGACGCAAGTAATCTCAACTAGTTTTTCTTGTTGGTCAGAAGAGAAAGTTCGAGAGAAGAGACCAGAAAATATGGATGTTCTAGACGACAGGTTCGAATTTGATCCAGAAGAGTGTAACGTTGCAGCTGGGAAATGGGTTTACAATAGCTCAGCGGAGCCACTCTACACCGATGAATCATGTCCATACATTGACCGTCAATTCTCGTGTATGAAAAACGGAAGACCAGAAACTGATTATCTTCGGTGGGAATGGCAGCCTGATGACTGTACCATCCCTCGGTAACTATATCTATATATACTCAAAAGCCTGTTAACTCTAGTTAATTATGGTTTTTTAAGTCAGAATCTCTAATTAACTTCTTTTGTGTTAAAACAGATTTAATCCCAAGTTAGCAATGAAAAAACTCAGAGGAAAAAGACTACTTTTCGTGGGAGATTCGTTGCAAAGAAGTCAATGGGAGTCGTTCGTGTGTTTGGTGGAATCAATAATACCCGAAGGAGAAAAATCAATGGAGCGTAGCAGAAAATACTTTGTCTTCAGAGCAAAGGTAACTTGCCCAAACCTATGTTATACTATTAGGTAAGGTATCACTGTACCTTGCGTTGCAAGCGAAGCTTACTTACATTTTGCTCCTCTTTTTAGGAATACAATGCGAGTATAGAGTTCTACTGGGCACCTTTTATTGTCGAATCCAACACGGATTTGCCTGTGATATTGGATATGAAGAAGAGGATAGTAAAAGTTGATTCAGTGGAAGATCGATCCAAGTATTGGGAAGGAGCTGATATTATGGTTTTCAACACATATGTTTGGTGGATGAGTGGACTCAGAATGAAAGCTTTGTGGGGTTCCTTTGGAAACGGAGAGAGTGGTGCGGAGGCTTTAGACACACCAGTGGCCTACAGGTTAGGGCTCAAGACATGGGCTAATTGGGTTGACTCTACCGTTGACTCTAACAAGACCAAAGTCTTCTTCACTACCATGTCTCCTACTCATACTAGGTAAAAAAACACAACTAGTTTTTTTATGTTTATGTGTTTGGATTCTTTTTTTTTCTTCTAAATATCAGTAGTTAAAATATCACAAAACGCTGGTTAGTATAAATTATATACGTAATGCAAATGCATGAATATCACAAATGATGGTTAGTATAAAAGAATTGTATAGTGGTTTTCATAATATACATGCAAAGAACGATCATAACACATATAAAACAATCAAGGCAAGCCACTATTGTGTGTGTGTGTGCCTAAAGTAATGTTGTGTAAAACGTGCGCAGAAGTGCGGATTGGGGGAAGCCAAATGGGACGAAGTGTTACAACGAGACAGAGCCAGTAAAAGATAAGAGGTTTTGGGGAACTGGGTCCAACAAGCAGATGATGAAAGTGGTGGCAAGCGTGGTGAAGCACATGGCCACGCACGTGACAGTCATTAACATAACGCAGCTGTCGGAGTACCGCATCGACGCCCACACATCGGTCTACACGGAGACAGGGGGAAAGGTGCTAACGGCTGAGCAGAGGGCTGATCCAATGCGTAACGCTGATTGCATACATTGGTGCCTCCCTGGATTGCCCGATACGTGGAATCGGATCCTATTGGCTCATTTGTAAAATCAATAAAAAGCTAGGAAACATGCATGCATGTACTAAGGATGAAACGGGAAAAACCTCAAGTCCTCCTCTCTCACTCTTGTGTTGTCATCAGCTTTTGTTTTTTTTTGAATATAACGTGATTGTAAACGTGGTAAACGTAAACAAGAGGTGGAGAAAACTGAAAAAAAGGTAGCAAAAATCTGTTAATGCAAGAAAATAGTTAATTTCTATCTTGAATGAATGGCATCATCCCAAAACCATCAAATTAAAAGAGGGCAAAGATGTATTGGGCCCATATATGAAGCGATGGGCCAGGAAAGAAGAAGGGGAATGTAATTGCTATTGGTAATATAGACCGTTAGATTAAATTAGAGATAGATGTGACCGTCGGATGGTAGCCCTAAAGGGAACAAACAAGTCATCGCCGTCAGGAGGAGGTTGTCAAGAGTTATATAAACAAGGCAAATGACAAATCTGGAACTTGTAAAATTAGGAAGACGTAACCCACTAATTTCGTTTGGTCTCGAAAGTTCCAAATCTTCCGTCGTCTGCACCAGGTGGGGGTTATATTACAACCTAAATTTTGTTGAGCTTCTGTCTCCGATTGCTCTCGGTTGGATTGATTTTTTGGTTTTAGGGTTTGTAATTGTCCATAAATTGTGGTTGATTTGGGGGGGTAATTGTTTGGATCTGGTGTGATAGGAAAGTGAGATAATGGCGGGAGGAGGAAACTTTATTGGAAGAGTGATTTCATACGTTGCAAACGAGCTTATTGTTAATGGTTTGTCTAACAGGTAGCCCCTACTTTCCTTTCTGGTGGTATTCTTCTAGATTCATTTTTGGGATGTTTAAATTCAATAAAAAGCTTCGTTCTCTGGCTGATTGGGATTCTTATAAGTTCCTCATCTGCTCGTTCATATTGAAGCTATATAGCCTCTCAACTTACACGCTGGTCTGCTGCGTCACATACATACGCTGCAGCGTAGGAAGATTGAAATATTTTTTAATGTGCTTTTGGAATTGTTTTACATATAGTCTTAAGATGCTGATTCATCTTTTGAGTTCTATGCCGGTGATTATTTTGTCCTGATCATAAACATGGGCATTTCAATCTTACCCGTTTTATGATTTGTTTGTTTGATCTGATCCTTCGGGGGACAGGACAGACTCTCTTTGTTGGTCGATCTTCACAAGATTGGTTGTGTATCTGGCTTGTTAACAAGGTTTTGTGAATTTCTTGTAGCCATGCTTTCCAGAGATTTGCTGTGAGGACTTCCAAAAGAATAGAGAACATCTCTAAAATGGGTTTTGTCTTTAAACTCTAGCCCTGTGTTTTATATATTTAGTCTTTAGTGTTGCACAATATGTGTTAACTTTTGGAATTTGCTTTTTACAGCTGCAGAGAGCAAGGAGAAAGTCGCTCAGCATATGGAAGAACTTTCCAAGAACTCTGACGTGAGTTTTTTTTTTTTTTTTAATCTTTCATCCTCACTTTGGGTTTTTGAGGCGCACCATTTAAAACTAGGTCTCTGTTATTTACTTTTCAGACTTTCAAGAAGCCGTGATTACCTGGGTCAAAGCTCAAAAAATAGTGAGGGGGAGGTCTGTGATGTCTATATATGTCTAAAAGAATGCTTGAATGTAATAAGCTTGTGTGTTAAACACAACCACTCATCTTTTGAGCTTTTTTCTCTTTAAAAAAAAAAACTCAGTCGACCAGAGTGACTATGGCTTGTGAAATTTTTTGTGAAGTCTTTTGCTTCGTATTCTCTACTCATTCGAAGAGCTCTCAGTTGCTTAGTTTCTTTATGTTTTGTAATGGTTAAGCATTAAACGTGTAATTATGGTCTCGATTTAAAGGGAATCCTCAACTTTGTGCGTGGTTGTTAAAGAGATATGCATGTCATCACCGTAGTACAAAATGGAGAGTGGTCCAAATGAAATAGATTCATTTAAGATAAAGATGATTTGTTTAAAGTCGATGAAAGTAATTAACTGAAAGTTAAAAGATGGAACAAACTTTGTGAAGAGATTTTTTAATTGAAACAGAGTAGTGTAAACTATTGCCAAAAGAGGCGAGAGAGTGGGGTCTTTTTGAACATATGGTGGAGGAAAAGATGTGACGCAAGATGAGCCGTGCGTTGAAGCTTCCTTCTTTGCTAATACTTTTTCCATAATTTTGGTTACGTACAGTATTAAACAAACAAATTAATGTTGTTTTCTAAACACCCATAAATTACTCTATTGTGAGAATATTAATGAGAAGACAGGTAGAGAGAGCGTCATTTCCTCTCATGCGTATAATACACATTTGTATAAATTGCAACAAGATTCGTTTTGTTAGGTTTCCGAGAAAAGATTTTGCTAATTGTCTCAGTTAAACTACAAAATAAAATAAAATAAAATAAAATAAAGAGAGGAGTCTGTAACGAGCGATAGCAGACGGGAGGAGAGGTTGGCGAATGAAGTAATAGAGATAAGCATATAACCCTCTCTCTCTCTTTGCTTCCACAAGAGAGGACTTTTGAATTCTTCTCTGCAGAGGATCTAGAGATGGCGTCGGCGGCGGCTAAGACGGAAACCAAACAGAGCCAGGCGTCGATTCCGCCGTACATGAAGGCGATCTCGGGTTCACTAGGCGGAGTGGTCGAGGCTTGCTGTCTCCAGCCCATCGACGTCATCAAGACGCGTCTCCAGCTAGATCGCAGCGGCGCATACAAAGGAATCGCTCACTGCGGCTCCACGGTGGTTCGCACGGAAGGCGTCCGAGCTCTCTGGAAAGGGTTGACGCCGTTCGCGACTCACCTGACGCTGAAATACACGCTTCGGATGGGATCCAACGCAATGTTCCAGACGGTGTTCAAGGATAAGGAGACGGGGAAGGTGAGCAACCATGGCCGTTTGCTTTCCGGATTTGGCGCCGGTGTTCTCGAAGCCTTAGCCATTGTTACACCCTTTGAGGTAACTTTAACTTCCTTCAACTCCGTTGCCTTTTCGCGTACTTTACGGCTCAAAGCTTTGACCAAACCAATCACATGGCTTCTTCTCCAATTATTGTCGGTTTAGTTAGTATATTCGGGAATTAATATTAAATAATAAGAATTAGTTGGGAAAATTACTTGATTATTATTCACTGCCATCAAAAATAATACATTAGCAAAAAAGAGATTTAATGAAATTTCTAGATTGGTTCAGATCTTTTTTTTGATTTTGGTATATGCTATCATTGCTACTTAGATGTGCAATGTACTTCTTATCATTCTTGCTAAACCTGAGATTCCATCAACATTAAGTAGAGAAGCATTTTGAGTCTTTGACTACTGGTTTCATGCTCAAATAATTATTCATTGTAGTAGGTGTAAAATATATTCTATTGCTTGTTTCTGTTCATATCTGAGTAGAAAGTATGCCTCTTTTTCTTTTTCTTGTGTGGTTCTAGAAATGTGGCTCTGACCATGCCCCTGTATTCAAGAGTTTTCATTTTCACTCACTCAAGAAAAAAAATACTCTCTCTCTGCTTGATTTCCAGGTAGTGAAGATTAGACTTCAGCAACAGAAAGGATTAAGTCCCGAGCTTTTCAAGTACAAAGGTCCCATCCACTGTGCTCGTACCATCGTCCGGGAAGAATCCATTTTGGGCCTATGGTCTGGTGCTGCCCCCACCGTTATGCGTAACGGCACCAACCAAGCTGTCATGTTCACTGCCAAAAACTCCTTTGACGTCCTTCTCTGGAACAAACACGAAGGCGACGGTAAAGCCTTGCACCCCTGGCAATCCATGATCTCTGGCTTCTTAGCTGGAACCGCTGGTCCCTTCTGCACCGGACCCTTTGATGTTGTCAAGACCAGGTTGATGGCTCAGACAAAAGATGGTGAAGGTGGGCTGAAATATAAAGGGATGGTGCATGCAATCAGGACGATTTATGCAGAGGAAGGATTGGTGGCGCTATGGAGAGGATTGTTGCCGAGGCTGATGAGGATTCCTCCGGGACAAGCCATTATGTGGGCTGTTGCTGATCAGGTCACTGGTCTCTATGAGAAAAGATATCTCCTTAACGCACCTTTATAGAGAGAGAGTGAGAGTGAGAGTGAGAGTGAGACATTTGTTTTTTTCTTTTCAAGTCAGGGTTTCTTGTTGGTTTATTTCTGTGAGGAATGGGAAATCCAAATTCTATTCTCCCTAAGGCACTTTTGATAATAACGAAACACACATTTTTTCTTACCTCCGATCATAAAAGTTGAAATCTCCACATCATAAAAACGAGAGGGTATATATGACAATGGCCCCTATTAATCTATGCTGGTTATCTTTGATCTATGAAAAACTTTGGTTGTGTTTTTCATCTCTAAAAGTTACTTGTTTTGGTCCTTTTCATTTGTGTATCTGTGCTGCTTGTGTGTGTGTGTTTTTTTTTTCTTTTGGGTTTGTATCGTTAAGACTTTGGTCTAATATTTGTTCTCTCTCTTGGTTTGGATGAGACTAGTAGAATAGTGTAAGACTTCATAACTAATCCATTGAAAGTAGAACAACAAAATCCATGCACAACAAGTTTCAAAGAACAGAGACGTTGAAAGCAGAATAATACCCACCCACCCCTAGTTCATTCAGAGAACATATATTATTTTTTTTTGAAAATTTTAGTTTTTCATTAATTTTTTAATTATATTTTTCTCTAATATCAATTTATTTTAATATAATTTGGAAGCTATATTAAATATGTCAAGTTACATACATATATACTTGTGTCATATACATTTCAATAATTATTTTAAAATTTTATTTCTAAAATTTACAGTATATTATATTTCTTATTAGTTATCTAATTATATAGTTAAAATAACAGAATATTACATTTTCTTATTAGTTATTTTTCTTTTTTTAATTCAGCATGAGTACTTTTATGACCAAACAAGCATTTATAATTATTGACAAAAAACAAACTTACACAGTTATGTAATCACTTTAAAGAAACTTACATAGTTATGTAATCACTTTAAAGGAAAATAAAAGTTAATCTGTTAATATATATATATATATATATATATATATATATCCACTTTATATGTGTTCATTTGTTTTATTTTTTTTCATATATAAATGTCATTAAATATTTTGTAGTCGAAAAGCTTATAACTTTAGTTTAATGTTTGTCATTTTCCTAAGAAACCTGGATAACGATGTTCTAAGAAAGAAAAATAGAGTATTATTATTAATCAAAAGCATGTAGTAATCGAGTGGGGTCAGGTTTCTTCTTCAATAAAACGATTATATGATGATCGATCAATGCTAGTTTTACAGTCTCGTCTCTTCTTGACTGGAGGTAACAACATCACTCTGGCCTGCGTGTGTATGCAGAGACCTTTATATATGATTTGTCACGTCACTCTCAGCGTCCAGCAGCACGAAGGTCCATTCGAATGCGGTCTGCGTACATTGGGAGACGTATAATCTCTCTTATTTCCTGAAGCAACACTTCCTCTGTTATGTTGTCGTTTATGCTTTTTATCACCTAAATATTTTCACACCCAATAACGAGAGAAAAAACACAAAGTCAGTATTTTTATTTTATTTTCTTTTCTTTCTGCTGGAACAAGATAGTAGAATCTGCTTGGCTGACCTTACGAGCGGTGTTGATATCGTTCGGTGTAGTTTTGTCGAATCTGATACGCATGCTAACCCATACTTTCTTCTCCTTATCCCATGAACACTCTACTATCTTCCCATTGTAACTTGACGGATCCGAACCATCTCTAAACTCAACCGTATATCCGTCCATAAGCTTTTTCTTCCCTCTTTCAAACAAGAAGAGCATCCTGCGACCGTCCTCTTCCTCACCCATCTCGAACAGAAAGTCTACTGAGTTCATTTCCGCATACTTCCACTTTAATAGACCTTTATGCGTTCGTGGAACGTATGGATCGTCCCACCCCTGTTTTTATTATCAGTCCCACAATAATATTATGTCTGCGTTCATGAAAAATTCAAACCTTAAAATAGAAGCATCTCAAATATGGTTTTACCTGAAATATAAGGCCATCTGCTTCATGCGAAAGAGACGGGATGGTACCCTTCAAAAGCTTCTCAACAGTGGAGAGTAAATAAAAACCTTTCATCCGTACCTAAGTGTAACAACAAAAGTAGTTACCAGCGAATTTTATACAAAGGAAAAAGCAAATAGTGACAGGAAAGGTGGAGACTCACACCAAAAGGCTCCAGGTCGTATCTGTAGCAATGATTCCTTTGCTTATCAACCTCTCGGCCTTTGATCACCTCGTGCACCACCATGTTCCATCTTTCACAGAATGTCCGCTGGGTTCATTTTCAAAAAGTTGACTGTAAGTTATCTTAAAAAAACAGACAGTGGTTGATATTGAAAAACAACCTCAACAGAGTAATATGACGGATTCAATCAAAACCCAAAGATGGATGTAACTGAATTAATGACAGTTCCAACCTCAACGACTGATTCACCGTTGATTGCTACCAAGTCATATACGAGGTACCTCCTTCTAGCCTGCCCTTTTTCATTCATCGGATTATCTATAACCATTTCTCCATCAAGCAAAGTGAAATGGTGTACTTGATCAGACATTCCCTACCACCACAGAAAATAACAACAAGGTATAAGTGTTATATATTCAGACAATAATAAGCAATGACAAAAAAAAATTACTCACTCCACTAGAGTGCCTACAGGGGAAACGCATCTGTACTCTTCGAAACTTAAAGCTCCTATCTATCAGATAGCAACCATCTATGGTTAAGAGCATCATATATCGTGTTCCATCTGCTTTCCATGTCGCATAATAGTACCGCTGCCTCAAAAGTTGTAAACTCTCCCTGTGCAAAATAAGTATATGCAATTAAAAAAAAACTGTAAGATTCAACTACATTGAGAGACAAGGACTAATGAATTGAGAACATTCGGCTTGCTAAATCCCATAGTATCCCAAGAGTCTTACCTGTCTAAGGAGACAGGGTGTGAACCTGGGAATTGAGCACATCCTCTTCCCTGTATCACAGCAAGAATTTAATCCAGGACAAAAAAAAAACAAAATTAGGCGAAATGCAATATTCCATAAGAACACATAGCCTAAAAATAACAGATAAATACTTGAATTCCTACCCCAATACTCATCATAAGCATCTTATAACAGAACTTTCGGTAAGCTTCCTCTTGATAATGGGGTATTTCATCCCCCAAAACGTCATCATTTGACATCGTCACAGTCTCTTGATTGATTTCCTAAAACCACAAAAAAGGCTAAATCAGCAACAAAAACATTAGACTGCATGCGGTATATTAATTCTAATGGAAATTTCTGTGACTAGGTTTTAAAATAAAGAGCTTAATATATAATAAGCAATTGTTTGTACCGCACTTACTTGAACAGGGATAGGCTGAGCATCATCCTCATCATCACCATCATCTTGAAGAACTGCTTCACCGTTAAGGTCAAGGTCGGTAGACCTCTTCCATTCAGGAGTTGGTGGGCAAGTAGCAGTCTCAGGCTTTATTTCGTGATAAAAGGTGTATAAAGCATCAATATAATCGGGTTTATAAATCCCAGGTGGCCGGGCATCAGAAAACATTTTCAACGCCTGCCACAAAGGCCACACAGAAGTAAGATTCTCCTTTCTAGATAAAAGATTCTACAAAACACGTATGCACAAGTACAAATGTGATTAAAAAAGAAACTGAACCTGGGTAACGTTCATGGTGGGGATAGAGCGCATAAGATAATGAACAATCATGAAGCCAGTCCGATTATGACCATGAGTACAGTGGACAAGGATATACTTCTTAGGGTGTTTTTGATTAACGACGAACTGAATAGCCTGAGGATAGTAGAGTATCCTTGAATGAGCTACAAACACAGTAGATAAGGTTTGATTGAAATAGATGAAACAAAGTACCTCGTTGACGAAGGAGTTAACAGAGACATTATCTGGCACAGCATCACGACCCCTGCATGCAATCTATAAAAAAGATTAAAGCAATCCGGTAAAGGAGACTATACAAACATAATTAGAAACTCATGAATTTTGCAGTTCACCTTAACATGCTTGATGCCATCCTTCTTTAAGTCTAATGTGGAATAGTAACGAGTTGTATTAGTAAGATCAATCACTAGACCAAGCTGGCATAAGAAAAAACGAAGAGAGTAAAGTTTAGGTCACAGAGGTTAGAGAGAGTTGGACATAGCATAGAAAGAAGAAATGAGAAGACATACTTTGCGTCCATTGATTCTCTGGTTGCGGATAACCTGTTTAAAAGAGTAACGTTTGCCAGGAGGAACGTGTTCGTTGTAAGATTCGCTAAGGGGAACCTTAGAAGGAATGATGCATCCTCCTACCTCCAGACCAAAACCAGGACAATCTAGCCAACCTGAAAGAAGAACATAGTACAGAATAAGAAACCACTGAAGGTAAAAAGAGAACAATAAAAATGTATGGAGAAAGCAGCAGGAGAATAATACCTTGAGGGATTTTGCTTTTATCATAGACTCTGGTATCACCGTTGTTGTTATTGTTGTTGTGGTTGTGATGATACTGGTGATGAGAGTTTCGGGAAGGCCTGTCAAGTCTCATCCTTTTGGTTCTTTCTTCACGCTCCTAATTATTAAACAAATATAGCAAAAACACTATAAATATGATATCATCCAAAAGCAGCAAAGCAGAGAAGCAATGAAAGGTACCCGTCTAGCGATTTCAACAGCAGATTCAACTCGGTTTTCAAGGCGTCTCTTAATAAAAGGATCCTCGTCTTCCTCGGGCTGGGGTGAAGCATTCAGGTCCATCGCAGCAGTAGAAGCAGAGACCAATTCAAATCCCAAATTGGTTTATCTGCAAAGCGTAAATAGAATCAGTAAAAACACCCAAAATCCATCAAAGGTTACGGAGATCCTTTCGGTTTCTATTGAAGAAGGTGAACGAACCAGACAGATCTCTTTTAACCGAATCAAACCAAATATCAAAGACGGCGTTTTCTGGAAAAACTGAAATCAAAACCCTACCGGCGATACAGATAGTCGTCGTCGTCGTCGATTCAAGGAAAGAGAGAGAGAGACAAGAGCAATCAATCAACACTCGCATTAATATATACGTAAGGGTAAAACCGGTATGTAAACTTGGTAATAACAAGCACCGTGGTCTACCCATTAATATTATGCGAAATAAATAAATAAAATATCATATTTGGACGGCTGATATACGATACTGGATGATGCATCTAGCGCCACGTGTTAAGAAGGTTAAGGTTTTTTCGTAATTTTGGTGTCAAATTAATCCAACGCCTTCTCTTGCCTATAAATATGATCTGAACCTTATTTCTGCTCGCGTTGAAAAAAACATTTGTGGGGAGCATCAGGAAAAAAACCCCTCTTTAGCAAAAGAGAGAGAGAAATCACAGAGGCAGTAGCGAGAGAGAAAGAGATAATTCTTTAGATCTGCGCCAGTTTTTTTTTCTCACGCATTCTCCAGAATTTGCTGCGAATTTTGTTGTTGAGAAATCCGTATCGATGAATCGGTTAGGTCATAAATCGGTGGTGTATCACGGAGAGTTGCGTTTGGGGGAACTTGATGTGATGCAACTCTCTTCCTCATCATCCACCAACAATGAATTTCGGTTCCCAAACGATGAGATTCGAATACACCACGTTTCTCCCGCAGGCGAGAGATGTCCTCCCCTCGCCATTCTCCAGACCATTGCCTCTTTCTCCGTTCGTTGCAAGCTTGAGTCCTCCGCTCCAATTAAACCTCCCGAGTTGATGCGTCTTCACGCTATCTGTTTCCACGAATTGAAGGTACCTTTTTTTCTAACCTTTTGATTGATTACATATGACTGATTCAGTAACAATCGAATTTGATTTTGCGACTTACAGACTGCGGTGGTTTTGCTCGGAGATACGGAGATTCATTTAGTGGCGATGCCAAGCAAGGAGAAGAAGTTCCCTTGTTTCTGGTGTTTCTCACTCCCTTTAGGTCTTTACGATTCCTGTTTAAGAATGCTTAACACTCGCTGCCTCTCCATTGTCTTCGATCTCGATGAGACTCTCATTGTTGCCAACACCATGAAGTCCTTTGAGGATCGAATTGAAGCTCTTAAAGCTTGGATCTTGCGAGAGGTTGATCCTGTCAGGATTCATGGGATGTCCGCTGAGCTTAAGCGTTATATGGATGACAGGACGCTGCTCAAGCAGTATATTGATAATGACTATGCTTTTGATAACGGAGTTTTTCTCAAGGCTCAACGTGAGGAGGTTCGCCCTACCTCTGAGGGCCTCGAGAAAGTTTATAGACCTGTCATTAGATTGCCTGAAAAGAACACCGTGCTTACTCGAATCAATCCAGAGGTTAGAACGAGATCTATTTGTGCTGCCCTTACCTTTGTCTGGCAGTTGATAGGAATAAGGTCGTTTAAGTATACATGAGTAATCTAGTTTTGCTTAATCTAGTTTTTGTCTCATGTATGGGGTTATTTCTGTTGCAGATCCGTGATACTAGTGTGCTTGTAAAACTTAGACCAGCGTGGGAGGAGTTAAGAAGCTATTTGACAGCAAACACTAGGAAGCGTTTTGAAGTTTATGTTTGTACCATGGCTGAAAGGGATTATGCTTTGGAAATGTGGAGATTACTTGATCCGGAAGCACACCTCATTAGTCTCAAGGAGCTTCGAGATCGTATTGTATGCGTTAAATCAGGTCAAACCCCTTCTTTCATACCCGTCACTTTGGTTTTAGTACTTTGGTGTGCCATGCTGCCATTGGTGTAGCTTTCTTACTTTATCTCCTTCGTTACTGTGTTTTGGCCTGAATTTTTAGTTTCTGCTTTGCCTCTTCTCTCTCCCTCTCTGGTGCCTGATTTGATTTGCTTACCTCTCAGTTCTCTGTTTTAAGGGATGAACCTTTTGATCTTAACCAAATATATTTTCACTTTTTGTTTCTTGCTCTTTGCATAGCAGATGCCAAGAAATCATTGTTAAATGTCTTTAAAGGTGGCATATGCCACCCTAAAATGGCAATGGTTATTGATGATCGTGTTAAAGTTTGGGAGGACAAGGATCAACCACGGGTTCATGTTGTTCCTGCATATCTTCCGTATTATGCTCCACAGGCAGAGGCATGTTGTTGCTCTTGCATTCTTAATCTGCGAATAAAATACTGTATCCTTCATTTTTCATGTGGGTATCTTACCAATTTCTTCTGCCCAATTTATCAGACAGCTCTCCCCGTTCCAATTCTTTGCGTAGCAAGAAATGTTGCATGCAATGTCAGAGGTTACTTTTTCAAGTAAGTTTTGTGTTTTTTTGTTTAAAGTAATGTATTCATGCTGGTTTTTCTCATTGTTTCGGACATTTGTGCCAGGGAATTTGATGAGAGTTTAATGAGTAGTATATCTTTGGTTTACCATGAAGATGATGTGGAAAATTTACCTCCTTCACCGGATGTGAGCAATTATGTCACTATAGAGGTAAGTTTAGTTAGAACTTTATCCCTGTAGAATGTACTGCACAGAAATTTGGCCCAATCCAGCTACATTTGTCTCCAGGATCCTGGCGTTGCCTCAAATGGAAACATAACTGCTCCTCCCGTTATCGAAGGAATGTGTGGGGGTGAAGTGGAACGCAGACTAAACCAAGCGGTCAGTAAAATAGATACAAAATTTGAGATTTTTGTCAGTTATATTCTGATTTTCTGTTGACTTTTCGATTTCTGGGGATGAGAAGTCTGCAGCTGATTCTTCTACTACTGCAACAAGTAACGCTGAGCAGAAACCTGAAAACCCCAAGCCGCAGATAGCAGTTATACCAAATAACGCTAGCACAACAACTGCAGCAGCATTGTTACCATCTCATAGTAAGAACTTTTAACTTAATAACTCCGGTTTTGAACTTGGAACAGTTCATTGTTTTTTTTTTTTTTGCATGTTAATGTTTTTTGCGTCTGACGGTATGTATCTTTGGTGTTCAATCAAAATCTAGAACCTAGTTTGCTTGGAGCTCCTAGACGAGATGGTTTCACTTTTTCTGATGGTGGAAGACCCCTTATGATGAGGCCTGGTGTTGATATAAGGAACCAGAACTTCAATCAACCACCTCTTCTGGCTAGAATTCCTATGCAGCTACCTTCATCTTCTATGCATCCTCAGGGTGGTTGGTTGGTAGACGACGAGAACAGAGCTCCTTTTCCTGGTCGAGCTGCAGGAAGTTATTCAAATCAGTTTCCTCATGGTGTACAAGGTTCTGCTCCTGTCACACACCCATCACACTTGAGGAGCGAGGAGGTAGGTTTAGTATTCTATGTATTTATCTTTTTCGACATAAAAACTATATTGTCTACGGTCTGAGAGTTTTCTTTGCAGGTATGTGTGGATGATGACCTCAAAAGGCAAAATGCTTCACGTCAAACGACAGGTATGGTCCAGTTTCAAAACTGATGTAATTAACCTGCAATAAACTTGGATAGTCGGAACACTGAGTTTCTTCTTTCCTCCGTTAAGCTTGTTTTCAGTGTGTACCTCGTCATCAGCTACACTATAGACTGGCTTAGATAGGATGATCACTGCTTTCCCATCTGATATATGCTCTTCTTGCTGAAGCTTTATGTTAATATAACTGAGAGGAATCTGTCACAAGGAAAGAAGTGCATCAATGCCATTAACATAGCATTTGTTCAAACTATTTGCAGAAGGTGGAATACCCCAGAATCATTTGGTGTCAAATGGTGGAGAACAACACCATGCAGATAGCGGAAAGAGTAATGGTGGACAATCTCACTTATTCGTGAGTGCACTGCAGGAAATTGGAAGAAGATGCGGTTCAAAGGTACATATTTTCATAACCACCCGAGCTATATTGCTTATTCTCTTTCCGTCCAATCTGAGGAATTGGTTGATATACGATTTTTTCAGGTGGAGTTTAGGACTGTAATGAGTACCAACAGAGAGTTACAGTTTTCTGTTGAGGTCAGCTGGACACCTTTCGTTCTTTCTTAGTTTGTTATGTTAGTTTGGGAAGTCCCTTTGTCTAATGCTAACCTATTACTCTCTCTCTCTCTCTTTTTTTCTAATAAAATATTGTTGCTTGCTGGTTAATGATGCATAGGTTTTGTTTACGGGTGAGAAGATAGGAATTGGGATGGCAAAAACCAAAAAGGATGCACATCAACAAGCGGCTGAGAATGCTCTTCGGAGTTTGGCTGGTAAAAATTTCCATCGGGGGATTTGTCGTCCTTTTTGAACTGTGGATCCGTTAACCATTTGATCAAGTCCATAGATTGTTCTTTTAAGTCGATCTGGTTTGTGTTACTTTTCTGCAGAAAAATATGTTGCTTATGTCTCTCCTATTACTGGAGAAACAGAGAGAGGTTCCAAAAGTGAAAATGGGTTTTTGTGGGAAAACAATGAAGCTGTAGGGAACGAAGGAGTTGAAGAAGAAGCCACCTGAAGAAAACATTTCTGAGTTGAGTTTTCTCAGAAATGCGAAATTTAGGTGATGGTCTTGATTATGTGGGGGAAGAAGAAGACGTAAGGTGAATATTCCTTAACCAAATGGAATGAGCTATAGATCAGTGGCGTCTTTCTTCTTTTTAATTATGAAAACAGTCCCAGATAAGGGTGTTATATCATGTTAGATATTATCATATCCCCATAGTAGTAGCATCTGTCTTGGCATAAACTATTATGTATAGTGATTATATGATGAGTCTTTTTTATTGATGTTGAACTAATTAGTTTTTAAGAGCAATGTGTGCAAAAGGAACCGCTCTAATGATAAATAAGTAATTAGGTAAGATTGTGCCTATCGATATTTACAAACATATAAAACTTTAGAGACGATAAAGGTGCTCCTAAACGCACGGCGTCGGTAATTACCAAAGCCTTCGTAAGGATCACCAAAAAAGTTGATTGTGTATGTTCGTTCGATCATGAAACAAGTTCTGAAAAAAGTTGTCTGTCATATTATATATATAGATACCGCGTGGTTCTGGTTCTCGAGAGATATCTTCAAGCAGAGGACCTCCTCCAGGAAGTGGGCGCTGCTTCAACTGTGGACTTGATGGACACTGGGCTAGAGATTGCATTGCTGGTGACTGGAAGAACAAATGTTATCGATGTGGGGATAGAGGTCACATTGAGAGGAACTGCAAGAACAGTCCCAAGAAGCTCAAGTACGTACCATTGCACCCTGACCTTTACTCGCGTTATGATGCTCTCTAGACAGATTCTCTTGTGTGTCTGTAAACAGATTCTTATGTGTCTGATTGTAGATAAAAACTTTTGTTGATACTTTTGTTGAATCAAGCACCAGAAAACTTTTATTAAGGGAATGTAATGTTTATTTTGACTTCTGATATGCTACTGCAAGTTGCTTGAAGTTTAAAATTAACCAGCGTTTGCCATTGATGATAAAAGTACCCTCGTGAATGATTTTGCATTTTGCCATTGATGATAAAAGTACCCTCGTGAATGATTTTGCATTATTATTGCACTAATACAGGGATCCATTTGAATTGACCATTATTGGGATCGAGATAGACCACAATAATGGTTATATTTTCATGGAAATGCCTTTAAAACCAGGATGGATCTTTTTCAGGTCAGCGTATCTCATCTCTCTTTTCTTAGCTGCTTCGTTCGATGCAGCTTTGACTAGTCGTCTCCTTGCTATTATTATTCCCTGGAAAATTGATTGGCAAGGTATTATTAACCAACTAATTGTTGTACAACAAAGAGAGGTGACTTAGGCGTGGTGGAGCTTACTTGGCGTGGGAACCCACGATATACAATAATATCAACAGCTAGCTTCCTGGTTGCTAAGATGCTCCCGAAGCCCATCTGAAGCAAGACTAATCATGAACTCGTCTTCTGCTTCAAGCCGTGGCTGATGGTGAAAATGTTCTGCTACTCTCTGTATTTGGGCAGCAACGGCTCCCTCTTGAACTTCTGCTACTCTCTGCATCACCTATTATTGATTTTGTAACCTGATTAACATTTACTTGGGAGTGTTTATACATGCTGTTAACAATGCACTTGTTTTCATCATCAGCAAGTAATAAATAGTGTCTACCTGGATGTTAGGATGCTCTTGCCTTGCAGACTCTAGATAGATTTCAAACGTTAATCTCCATTCTCGTAGTTATTAGGTTCCTTTGTGCTGGAAGTGGCCGTAACGTGTTGTTGTTTTTGTATGTATTGATCTCCATGGAAACTGACTGCAACACTTGCAACAATAATAAACCGTAAAGACCAAAACCCAACTTACAAAATATATCATTGCTATTATTATCGTTTTTGTTGTTTTACCTTGTTCTCTTGTAAAATTGAGAAAGACACGTCTCGGCAGCATCTTCTTTAAAAACCCATATCCAGCAGATAAGCCTTCACCGTCAAGTTCCATAGCGCAGCATCACTGATTTCTAACCTGACATACACGAAAACAAAAACAAACAAGATACACACAAACAAAAAAACGAATGGGGAAACTCTTAATTACCAAACTGATTTTGAGTGACTAAATGATCACAAAGTGTATAAAGGCAAATGACTGCATTTCTATTTGTTTCACACATTCTGAATTTAGTGTCTACCAATCCAAAAAACTAGAATTTGTTACTGGTTTTGAGTGACCAAATTGACTGACAAATGTGTAAAGACAAACAATGAAACTTAACCATCATATTGACTGCCCGCTGCATTTCTATTTGTTTTACACACTATAAATTTAGTGTCTACCAATCCCCGCTTATCTAGACAATCACGGTACCGCTTATCTAGACAATCACGATACCGGTTATCTAGACAATCACGGTTACTGGTTTTGAGTGACCAAATAACAAATGTGTAAAGACAAATGAAACTTAACGGGACAAATCAAAGACTGGACGCCGCATTCTATTTATTTTACAAATTATGAAAATTTAGTGTCTATCAGTCCGATAATATATAGAATTTCCCCAAAAAAATAAATTAAAAAAAAAAAAACAGAGAAGAAAGAGGATTTACATACCTTACACGGCTGAAAAAGGGGAACCTGGACTCAATCAAATACGGTGGGGCGAGAAGTTCGTTTACTGCGCGCTTCCCGTGAAGCTCACCTACCTACAAAGCAAAAAAAAAGAAAGAAAACATCCAAGTGTGCTTGATTAATTCGACAATAAAGTAGAATATGTAATTTGGTTTGGTAAAATTATACTTACTATAATTAGTCTTAATTGTGATAAATATTAAAAAAAAAATGGAGAACTGACCTTTTTAATCTTGTAGCCGTCGAGTAGTAAAACAAACCATAGGAGAAGCAGCTTTAGCAAATATACTTATGTCTGCAAAAGATCAAGAAGGAAACTTTGTTATTTTATACTCAATGATCTATGGAAATTTTCTAAAGAACATTAGCTTGACTTGAAAATGTTGTGTGCATTTTTATTCTATATCTCTGTGTAATCAAACCAAATACTGTCCTAATTCATTTTGCTTCATTATTTTACATCTCTGTGTCTAAAGCATTTTTTATCAAGCCATGACAACAATCTACTTCAGTAGTAGAGAAACCAGATGATTTACCTTCCAAAAAAAAGGTCTGTGATGTTCTTTGAGTAGATGTTGCTGTTGTTTTCGGGTTCTCTGCTTGTTGGTAATGCTGCTGGGGTTCTTTATTGGTTCACACTAGAAACAACCTTGGTTCTTCCTTCTATTGTGTATTGCAGGCGCTTGCGTTTCACCACATCCTGGACCAAAATTGACACAACAAAAAAAGTCAGCTAAAACGTCCATTTTAGGTTCCCAGAAATCTAATTCATAGAATATAATAAGACTATTATTATATGTTTCTCAGGTTGATGATAGAAGAAGATCACATCAATGGTGGAAACTAACATAATTAAAGATCATGGTGAAATATGTAAACCAATTAGTCATAATCCATTAAAAGAAAGATCTTTTTAACAACTTGGGGCGAGAACACAGACAGACAATTTTATTTCCAGTGGGTTCAATAATGATTCTAATTAAGTAAAAGTTACAAACATAGTGGGAAGGAGCCTGGGGCGTTTGCAAATTTTGGTGAATACAGAAATAAAGTTTGTAAATGCTAATAATGTAATATAATTGGACCAACATACCTTGTTGATTGTTTTCGTGAGAGGAGGCGCCACCATCACCACACACTCCCTTCTCCCTTGTTTGGTTGCCTTAGCGTTTGGACTTGGACATGTCCTCCTCGGCTATCAAAATATAGACAAACTCAGTAAACACATATGTCTTTGAGAGAGAGAGAGAGTTAATTTTAAAACTTTTGGACCCATTAAAACCTGCCTGGTGTGTGAGTGCATATACTATAGCTCTCTCTTCTTGATTGCTCTCATTTTGTTCTCACTTCATTTACACTTTTTGGGTTGCTGTCACACCAACCCATCTACACAAGACATCATGCAATGTTTCTAAATTTAGCAAGTCCCAGTTTTATCTCAAAACTTGATGTCCTTATCTTCTGATATATAGTATCGTTACCTCAGCTTGCTTAGCATGGATCATCCATCATCCTTTAGCTCAGATGGTTCTCTTGTCCATCTGAAGGAGCAATGAGCTTGGACTCGGACAAGAGCTTGCAAAAAATGACCGCATCTGCATGTTTCCTATAGCAAACATTGACAGCAAAAGTTTTCAGTAAGTGTTTGTTGGTTTGATTAAATGTTTCTTCTAACTTTGCAAAAAAAAGTAAACATAACTACTACTGATTGTAACCATCCACATCTATAATATGTTACAACAACAACCCAATGGTTTAAGCAAAAAATATGAATAGGGAAAGAGTGTCAGTGTACCAGGAAAGAGTCTCTGGAGGAGCTCTCTTATAATAGAGACGCAGCCAGCAAAGAATCGAAGGCAGCGAAAGACGGCGGTGGATCCGAGCACAGGGAAGGAGTGCCGTAACTACCTTCCTTTTGAGGAGGAAGATAGGAAACTCTCTTGCTGATGAAGGTCCTCCAGAGCTTCTTCCATTTCTTCTTCTTGCTGTTCTTTTTATCACCTAACTGAAAAAACAAAATCAATCAATGCTTTTTATGTTGTGTAATAAAGAAACACAGTGGACATAGAGATAGAGAAAGGTACTTTTCGAGATTACCTGATTGGGTTTTTTTCTTTTTGTTAGAGATTAGAGACTTTATCCAGTTTCCAGAGCCACTCCAGGTTACATGCGGTTGAATGAGAGAAACAGAGATAGCAAAATCAACACACAGAGAAGGTATGGATGGGTTGAGAGGGAAAGAAAGAAAGCAAAAGGAAGTACGCTTGTACACTTCCGATGGTACTCCGGTCAGTTTCCGTCTTGTTGCTCGTTGTCCGAAGGGGGTGGAGAACTGCTCTACAGGTCACAGCCCACATCTGCAGAGCCTCTACCCCTCCTAAAGTGACCGGCGATTTTTATTTAGAGAGAAAAAAAGTGACAGAGCGCGTGAGATCTCAAAGCCTGATGATCCATCTTTGTAATAAAAAAGCTTTTAGACTTTGACAGCTTGTCTGGATGATGTAGACATTGTAATAAACGGTAACATTGACTTTTAGCTTTCATTTAACGGTAACATTTTGATACACGTTGGGAAAATATGTCCACAAACATTATGAACATTTTATAATTATTTTATCACATTTTTTACTAACCGAAAATTATAATAATAAAGTATTATTTATGTTTTATTTTTTTGAAATCAATAATATTTATATTTTCATTTAAACATTCTTACATGTATTTCTTTGTACATTATGTTCCCTACTAAAAATAAATCATCTTAAAATAAAAATAACTTTTTTCTTTTCAATTATATAAAATTAAGATGTTTATTTGATTAATATTTAATTATGTATATCTATTTTTTTTTGAAAAATATATCTTCAGATAACAACACAATATATATAGGAATTATCTTATTTTAATACATATTATTTAGATTTTGGATAGTTCTTATGATTATTATTAATTTTAATTATATAAATAATCAAAATAATTTAAATCCGTTTTGGATTATTAACAACACAATATATGTATTTATTAATACATTTTTTACTAATTGAAAGATTATAATGATAAAGTATTGATTGTGTTTGAAACCAATAATATTTATGTGGGCTATCCCCTATGAAAAAAACTAAATTTTCCTTTAAATACTATATATACTATTTACCATCTTTCGTGTTGTTTAAAAAATACGTAAACGCACTCAAAATTTTTATATATGTTTTCTAAACTTATATTTATGGTACATGTGAATCATTTCAAATTTTCAAATGATAAATTTATTTAACATTCATATACCACTTAATATGTGGATTAACCCCAATAAAAATCGTATTTTGTTGAGAAACGGAAACATTTAAAGTCTCAAAACTATTTAATATTAATACTATGTCGGTGTATGATGCAGCAATGGATTAAAACAAAAATTCCACTTTTTATAATTTTTCATGAAATATGTGGGCTAACCCCTATGAAAAAGCTGAATTTTCTGTTAAATACTATATCTACTGTTTACTATATTTCTTGTTGTTTAAAAAATACCTAAACGCACTCCAAATTTTTTTATATATTTTCTAAACTTATCTTTATGGTACATGTGAATCATTTTAAATTTTCCAATGATTAGTTTATTTAACATTAAAATACCCCTTAATATGTGGATTAACCCAATAAAAATCATATTTTCTTGAGAAATGGAAGCATTTAAGATCTCAAACCTATTTAATATTCATACTATGGTGGTGTATGATGCATCTATGCATTAAAACAAAAATTTTATTTTTAAGAATTTTTTTGAAAATATGTGGGCTATCCCCTATGAAAAAAACTGAATTTTCTTTTAAATACTATATATACTATTTACCATCTTTCATGTGGTTTAAAAAATACGTAAACGCACTCCAAATTTTTATATATGTTTTCTAAACTTATCTTTATGGTACATGTGAATCATTTCAAATTTTACAATGATTAATTTATTTAACATTCATATACCACTTAATATGTGGATTAACCCCAATAAAAATCGTATTTTGTTGAGAAACAGAAACATTTAAGGTCTCAAACCTATTTAATATTCATACTATGTCGGTGTATGATGCAGCAATGCATTAAAACAAAAATTCCATTTTTTATTACTTTTCATGAAATATGTGGGCTAATCCCTATGAAAAAGCTGAATTTTCTGTTAAATACTATATCTACTATTTACCATCTTTCGTGTTGTTTAAAAAATACGTAAACGCAATCCAAATTTTTATATATGTTTTCTAAACTTATCTTTATGGTACATGTGAATCGTTTCAATTTTTCCAATGATTAATTTATTTAACATTCATATACCACTTAATATGTGGATTAACCCCAATAAAAATCGTATTTTGTTGAGAAACGGAAACATTTAAGATCTCAAACCTATTTAATATTCATACTCTGTCGGTATATGATGCAGATATGCTTTAAAACAAAAATTCCATTTTTTTATAATTTTTCATGAAATATTTGGGCTAACCCCTATGAAAAAGCTGAATTTTCTGTTAAATACTATATCTACTGTTTACTATCTTTCTTGTTGTTTAAAAAACACCTAAACGCACTCCAAATTTTTTTTTATATATTTTCTAAACTTATTTTTATGGTACATGTGAATCATTTTAAATTTTCCAATGATTAGTTTATTTAACATTAAAATGCCCCTTAATATGTGGATTAACCCAATAAAAATCCTATTTTCTTGAGAAATGGAAGCATTTAAGATCTCAAACCTATTTAATATTCATACTATGGTGGTGTATGATGCATCTATGCATTAAAACAAAAATTTTATTTTTAATAATTGTTTTGAAAATATGTGGGCTATCCCCTATGAAAAAAACTGAATTTTCTATTAAATACTATATATACTATTTACCATCTTTCGTGTGGTTTAAAAAATACGTAAACGCACTCCAAATTTTTATATATGTTTTCTAAACTTATCTTTATGGTACATGTGAATCATTTCAAATTTTCCAATGATTAATTTATTTAACATTCATATACCACTTAATATGTGGATTAACCCCAATAAAAATCGTATTTTGTTGAGAAACGGAAAAATTTAAGGTCTCAAACCTATTTAATATTCATACTATGTCGGTGTATGATGCAGCAATGCATTAAAACAAAAATTCCATTTTTTATTATTTTCATGAAATATGTGGGCTAACCCCTATGAAAAAGCTGAATTTTCTGTTAAATACTATATCTACTATTTACCATCTTTCGTGTTGTTCAAAAAATACGTAAACGCACTCCAAATTTTTATATATGTTTTCTAAACTTATCTTTATGGTACATGTGAATCGTTTGAATTTTTCCAATGATTAATTTATTTAACATTCATATACCACTAAATATGTGGATTAACCCCAATAAAAATCGTATTTTGTTGAGAAACGGAAACATTTAAGGTCTCAAACCTATTTAATATTCATACTCTGTTGGTGTACGATGCAGCTATGCTTTAAAACAAAAATTCCATTTTTTATAATTTTTCATGAAATATGTGGCTTAACCCCTATAAAAAAGCTGAATTTTCTGTTAAATACTATATCTACTGTTTACTATCTTTCTTGTTGTTTAAAAAATACCTAAACGCACTCCAAATTTTTTTAATATATTTTCTAAACTTATCTTTATGGTACATGTGAATCATTTTAAATTTTCCAATGATTAGTTTATTTAACATTAAAATACCCCTTAATATGTGGATTAACCCAATAAAAATCCTATTTTCTTGAGAAATGGAAGCATTTAAGATCTCAAACCTATTTAATATTCATACTATGGTGGTGTATGATGCATCTATGCATT
>CAKOAT010112155.1:0-39039 GCA_932364175.1 Eruca vesicaria subsp. sativa
CGATGCGGCTGAGTTAGTTGAATTATCTGGCTGGTTTATTTAAACTTCAACGTTTCGGCTGAGTTAGTTAAGTATATGGGCTGGGTTATGTATACGTTACGGCTGAGTTATTTAAGTTATCCGACTGAGTTATTTATACGTTCAAGCTGAGTTACTTAAGTGATTTGGCTGAGTTATTATTTGTATTCATTTGGGCAGAGGGATTATTGGAAATCATATAAGACTCTGAAATTTGCAAGGGAAATCGATATGGGAACACCTGAGAGTGGTTTTGAAAACTTGCCTTCTTACTTATTCATGATTAGAAGAGCAAATCCTGATACAATAACTCGTCTTGAAATCGATGAGTTCGGAAGATTCTTGTATGTGTTCCTTGCGTTTGGCGCGAGCATAAATGGGTTTCCTTTCATGCGCAAAGTTGTGGTTGTCGATGGTACGTTTCTTAATGGCAAATACAAAGGGATGCTTCTAACAGCACTAGCTCAGGATGGAAACTTTCAGATTTTTCCAATCGCCTTCGGTGTGGTTGATACAGAAAATGACGATTCGTGGAACTCGTTTTTTACGTAACTAAAAGTTTTGATTCCTGACGACAAGGGTCTTGCGATAATCTCAGATAGGCATAACTCGATTGGGAAGGCTATTCGAAATGTGTATCCGTTGGCTTCTCGAGGAATTTGCACGTACCATTTATATAAGAACATTTTGGGACGGTACAAAGAGAAAGATGTATTTCATCTGGTGAAGAAAGCGGCAAGATGTTTCAAGATGCCTGACTTTAATGCAATCTTCGAGGAGATTGAAGCTATTAATCCTGAGCTTCATGGGTACCTCCAAAGAGCCGATGTCAAACTGTGGGCGCGTGTTCATTTCCCAGGCGAAAGGTACAATTTGATGACTACGAACATAGCGGAATCAATGAATAGAGAATTATCAAATGCTAGAGGTCTTAACATTGTTCGACTACTAGAATCGATACGGGTTATGATGACCAGATGGTTTGCTGAACGGAGAGAGGATGCTGAAACGCAGCGAACCATGCTTACACGTGCTGTAGAGAAACTACTACTTATAAGTCAGTCGTACTTATTAAATAAGTCAGTCGTTTCATTTAGTAAATCAGCCTAAGTAGATAGCATAACTCAGCCGTCTTAATGATAAGTCAGCCTAAATAGGTTTCATAAGTAACCCGTATCAATGATAAGTCAGCCTATATAGATGTCATAAGTCAGCCTAATATTTTAGTAAGTCAACCTAAGTAGATTTCATAACTCAGTCTCTAATGTTTTTCATTGTTTATTTTTTATTTACAATAGGGTCGTGTTACTACCGCGAGACTGTTGACTGTACAAAGAATCGATACTCATCACACTGAAGTTACATATGGTGAGTCTTTGCATGTTGTTAACTTGGAAAGGAGAAAATGCACATGCCGCCGTTTCCAGCTGGAGAGATTACCATGTTCGCATGCAATTGCAGCTGCGGAGTCCAGGAATGTTTGTCGTATATCNGTCGTGTTACTACCGCGAGACTGTTGACTGTACAAAGAATCGATACTCATCACACTGAAGTTACATATGGTGAGTCTTTGCATGTTGTTAACTTGGAAAGGAGAAAATGCACATGCCGCCGTTTCCAGCTGGAGAGATTACCATGTTCGCATGCAATTGCAGCTGCGGAGTCCAGGAATGTTTGTCGTATATCCCTGTGACGTCCTTACGATACCAGCGCTTATTTGGTGAGCGCATACGCCAATTCAGTTATGCCGGTTGATTCAGCGCTACTAGTTCCAGATAACGTGGTTAACCTAGCATGCTTTCCCCCGTCTATTCGTCTTCAGCCAGGAAGGCCTAAGAAAAATAGGATGAAATCTTCTTTAGAGGTTGCACTTGAAAACAAACGTCCTAGGAAAGAACACACATGTTCTTGTTGTAGACAGAGTGGACATAATGTGAAAACTTGTCCGATTTAAAAGTGTTGTATTGATATGTAGACTAAGTTGTATTACAGCTGAGTTATTGATTTTAATGTTTCTAATTAGGACTGAGTTATAGTTCTACTACGGCTGAGTTAAATAAAAGGCTGAGTTGCTAATATATGTGGTTGAGTTAAATAAAAGTTTAAGTTTAATAAAAGGCTGAGTTAGAGTATACCGTGGCCCAGTTAAATAAAAGGCTGAGTATTAATATATTGTGGCTGAGTTAATTAAAAGGCTGAGTTAAATAAAAGGCTGAGTTAAATAAAAGGCTTAGTTAATAATATATTGCGGCTGAGTTACATAACGCTACGGCTAACTTTCAAAATAACATAACTAAATATCAAACGCAACCTTTCTAAACCCTAAAGTTATCAGGTCCTAATTCTTCAAACATATCCACGAGAGCAAGCCAAACTCTGGTTAGCATCCAATCAGGCTTCTGCCCACCAAGCGCCCAATTCCTCTTCAACACCCGCATTTGATGACGAAATATCGTTCTGGATGCGTGATTAAAACTCTCCCAAACTACGTAATTATGCTTCGGATCCCAAGTGTTATTACGCTAAAAAATAAATTAACATAACAAATATTAGAAGCATAACAGCTGTCAAATTTAATAGGGATACAAAATGGATGCTTACAGCGAGTTCAAGAAACCAGCGTTCCTTAAAATGAGCAGGAATGAAACGGTAAGTTGGCCACTCATGAACCCACCCTTCTTGAAGAATGGGCGAGATCGCAACCGATAGGTCATGCAAGAATCTAAACCACTCTACAGTGGTTTTGGAGACATTTACACCAAAACCAGGGTTCAGAAAGGGTAGGTTATCCCGCTCTGCGAAGCTTAGAATAGCATTGACATTGTTCGCTAGCGATAGAGACCAACCAGGAACAACCGACATAACTGTTTCTATTTTTTTTTTGCCAAAGGTAAAGAAGAAACTTATGAGAAATTTAGAGTCCTCTTGGTTAGAGAAAAGCCACAGGAGAACTATATATAGAGAGGTTAATGCCAAAGGTAAAGAAGAAACTTAAGACTGAGTTATTTTGTTCCCGCCAAAAACACGAAAGGTTGCGGTTATGGCGGCTGAGTTATTGACATGCTACGACTGGTCACAATTAACCTGAAAGTAAAGGCTGAGTTATTGAAATATAAAACTGAATTAATGACGTGGTACGGTTGAGTTATTAATGCTCTTACGGCTGAGTTATTGAAATATAAAACTGAATTAATGACATGGTACGGTTGAGTTATTAATGCTCTTACGGCTGAGTTATTGAAATATAAAACTGAATTAATGACATGATACGGTTGAGTTATTAATGCTCTTACGGCTGAGTTATTGAAATATAAAACGGAACGTTGCATGCCATGCGAGGATCATGAAAGGTCGCCTTCTCGAAAACTCGAGACCCCTTTTCAACTCTTTATATAAACACGCAATCAGTTCACCCTTGTCGACACAAACTGATTATCTTAGAAAATGGAAGGTTTCCCGATTCTCGNTGAGTTATTAATGCTCTTACGGCTGAGTTATTGAAATATAAAACGGAACGTTGCATGCCATGCGAGGATCATGAAAGGTCGCCTTCTCGAAAACTCGAGACCCCTTTTCAACTCTTTATATAAACACGCAATCAGTTCACCCTTGTCGACACAAACTGATTATCTTAGAAAATGGAAGGTTTCCCGATTCTCGAAATGCCTGAAGAAATTCAAGCATTAGTTGTTGAACGTGTGGCCAGTAATTCCATTAAAGATTTATATAACCTCAGAGCTTCATGCAAGTCGAAAAAGGCGTTAACAGAGCGGCGTAGGGTATATCATTTCTTTGATTTGCTATCATATCCATGGGAAGCCCCTATGCCTAATTCGTTGTTCTGAACTTGTTACGCTGAGGGAAACCCAAGCACACTATATCTGAAGGGTGTCCAGTTTTTCTTCTCATATGAGCTTCGAGAAGAAGGTCTTACTCTCATGAAGAGTGCAGCGGATGCAGGATATGAGCGTGCCGTGTATGTATACGCAATGATTAGGAAATGTTTTTGGAATGAAGAGTACTTTGCTCGGTTCACAAGGGAATATGCTGCTAGGGTTGGGGAACTAGTGCGATCGGTGAAATGGGGATGGGGTTTGTGGCATGGCGAGGACTTCCGCTCAAAGAAGTTGGAGTTCATTTCATCTGTAATGCCATCGTTCACCAGTTGCCAATGTTGTGTTGTTGTGGAAAGAAACTGGTTCAGCCTGTGGACCATTGGTACCAGTAAGGGTGAAAACATGTGTGATCGTTGTTTCTGGATTAAAGCGGTTGGACTGTTCTTCCATGATTTTGAACCGATGAGCTTGGTTTTTAACACAAGCAAGTGGTGAAGATGTAATTTTATTTTGATTTTCTTTGCAATGTCAGTTTGTAGACTTTTGGTTGTTGTTGTCGTCCAAAAAAAAAAAAATACTTTTGGTTGTATTACAGCTGGGTTATGGATTCTAGTATTTTTCTTTGAAATTTCAATTTCTGTATACGGCTGACTTAACTAAATAATGCGACCGAGTTATCAATTAGTTGATAATACGAGAGATCTCATAATACAAAGTGGCTGAGTTACTGAACTTTAAGGCTGAGTTATTGAAATAGACGGCTGGGTTATTATTCCTAACTGGCTGAGTTATTGAAAGTTAAGGCTGAGTTATTGAAACTAATGGCTGGGTTTTTGAAATTGACGGCTGAGTCGAAGAGACTAAAAAAGAGTACATTACAAGTCCAAAAGAAGCAGAGTACATTATAAGAGTTATGAGAAGGAAACAAACCAAAGGACATAGCTGAGTTACTGAACTTTAAGGCTGAGTTATTGAAATAGACGGCTGGGTTATTATTCCCAACTGGCTGAGTTATTGAAAGTTAAGGCTGAGTTATTGAAACTAATGGCATGAGTTTTTGAAATTGACGGCTGAGTCGAAGAGACTAAAAAAGAGTACATTACAAGTCCAAAAGAAGCAGAGTACATTACAAGAGTTATGAGAAGGAAAAAACCAAAGGACCTAGCTAGTACATTCATTACAACCTTGGGCAGTACGACCGGTGAGACGAAGGGACGACGAAGTTGAGCCAAAAGCAATGTGACCTGCATAACAAGACAAAGTATACTAAACTCAGCCATAAGAAAGCTCTTCGCAATTCAACTCCAACAGAAAAGACTCACCACTCTTTTTGGTCAAGTGTTAGCTCAGTATTTGGCGGCACACTTCGCTTTCAGGACATACACACATCAGTGGAGCATTTTTGCCATCTCCAACCACATTGAACACAATTAAGTCTCCTATGTCGTATCTGTTATCAAAACAGAACTTTCTCCAGCCTTTTCTGATGTAATATATGCCGCCTGATTCGTTAAATCACAAACTCACCGTCCATGAGTTTTCCTCTTTGTTCACTAGTATCGTCTCTTAGCATTGTTCGTTCAAAGCAGTAGAACGCGTAGCAGCCACAGGAAGATGCTGCAAACACAGAACGTTAAGATGCTGCAAAAATAGAGACACAAAACGTAAACTACTCACAAGTTTGTCTTCTTTCAGATTTGAAGCAGTGACCTCAGTTAAAAAACAGTAGTCGAATGAGAAAGAAGACAATGCCCATGTTCCTCCTGAAACATAAGAAACAATTTTCCACATCAAAAAAATCTGACAAGATTGCTATCCTATTACGGTTAACTTTGATTGAAGCATCACCCGCAGCATCATCATTTGCGTCGGCTTCCTCCTTGATGATGTGAGGATGTATATATTGAATCTCACAACAGCTAGGACCAAAAGGAGTGACATGAAACACCATGTCTCCTTCGAGATTGAAAATGGCAATGTCACCGATTCGAAGGTCATGTGCCCTGGTGAAATCTTCCCAACCTACGGTGAGTCTCCTGCCTTCTTGTATCACTTCCCAAGTGTTAGCTGAAGTGTCCGATCTTAGTTTCCATGTTGTCTGGTTCGTCTTTCCTTCTATGAGCTTTGAGAAGAAGGCAAGTGGTATTGTCTGCAAGTCAGAAAAGGAAAAGTTAAGCAAAACTCAAAATTAGGAATCAGTAAAGAGTGTGTATACCACGCCACTCTGGAAACCAGTAAGCAGAGGCTGGAAGAAATGGGGTTCATGCGGAATCGCCATCTGCAAACAAGAAACAAATGTAAGTCTGAGTTTTAGAGACTCAAACTAAGATCGAGTTCAAACCCTAATCGAGTAAAACCCAAATCAAAACGTACAACGAAGAAGTCATGATGCAACCTAATCTAAATCAATAAAAATCAACAAGTTTAAGGCTTCGATCTACCTTGAGTACACGAAGAAATAAAATCGCCTAGAAGGGTCGCTGAGAGCTTTTTTTGTGAGAGAGATACGGGAACGTCGATAATGATTTTTTTCATTTTCCAAAGCCATATACATTATTCCACCGATCCTAATATATACTGCCACGTGGATTTATTGATCTCTTAACAAAAAGACTGGGTTATTGAACTTTTGGGCTGAGTTATAATAAATTAACGCTGGGTTTTTGAAACTAACCGCTGAGTTATTGAACTTTAAGGCTGAGTAAACGAAATCCACGGCTGGGTTATTGAACTTTAGGGCTGAGTTTGTGAATAAAAGGCCGGGTTATTAAACTTTATGGCTGAGTTATGATAAATTAACGCTGGGTTTTTGAAACTAACGGCTGAGTTATTGAACAATACGACTGAGTTATTGAACAATACGACTGAGTTATTGAATTGTACGGCTGGTTTATTGATAAACGATACAAGACTACATTAATGAATAATAGCAAAATATGCCCACAAATAACACACAAACCACCACATTCCTTACAAATCGTCCCTCTGATTCCGTCTTGATTCCTTCGAACTCTTTCTCCAACTGACCGAATTTAGCCCTGACATCGGTCAAGTCTTTGTTCATGTCACTCATTACTAACTTCATATCCTCAACCTCTTCTACCAAGCACTCATCAGCCCATTTGAATAAATGTCTCTACTTGCACTAATATAATAATCAGATCTCAGTAGCACGAAATGAATAAATGGCAAATAAGAACAAAATTTAACCTTATTATATCCTCTTGAACAACAATAGTACAATCTTCCTGGATTTTTAGCTGATCCGGATGTACATATCTCTGAGGCTGCACCACACCAACACTGTTTTGGTGTTCCTCTCTCCCCATTCGTACGTACTCGGTTTATATTTCCTGATGAGATAGTGTTAGAGGAGGAAGACATTTTTCCTTTAGAACCCTAATCTCACTTTTTCCTCTGAAAAATTTGCTTTATTACATCGTTATATAGAGCTGGGCCAGGTCTGTGTTGGAATATTTTCAAGTTCCCGCACAAACATATTTACAAGTTCCCGCCCAATGGCTGAGTTATTGGCTTGTTACGGCTGATTTTATGTTTAGGGTAATTTTATGTTTTAGGTTTAGGGTTAAGTATTTGGGGTTTACGGTTTAGGGTTTATGAGTTAGGTACCACTGTAAAATATAAGAAATTACACAAATTCAATTGAAAAAAAAAATTATATGGTACTTTGTATTTGGTGCGTTCAACACCTATATAGTTACATAAGGTTTTAAGTATTTGTAAGACAACTTATACCTCAAGATCATGGTCAATCCGAAACTTGTAAATTCAATGAAGTATACACATTGTGTTGATTAAANATGGTACTTTGTATTTGGTGCGTTCAACACCTATATAGTTACATAAGGTTTTAAGTATTTGTAAGACAACTTATACCTCAAGATCATGGTCAATCCGAAACTTGTAAATTCAATGAAGTATACACATTGTGTTGATTAAATATTCATCCAAAACTGATAATATTAATTTATAATAACTTTTTAAAGTACATTTCCAAATGTATGTTTGTGGTGTGGCTGAGTTATATAAGGCAAGACGGCTGGATTATTAGAACCGTTTCGGCTGGGTTATATTAAACTTTTTCGATTTTAGGGTATGTTTGTGGTATGACAGAGTTATACAAGGCTACACGGCTGGATTATTGAAACGTTGCGGCTGGGTTATATTAAACTTTTCCGATTTTAGGGTATATTTGTGGTATCACTGAGTTATATAAGGCTAGGCGGCTGGATTAAAGAAACGTTGCGGCTGGGTTATATAAAATATACCATTACCACAAAAATATACAAATCGTTGTTCAAAGGCTAATCTAACTGGGAATAGAAGTCAGTTCCTCCTTCATCCAGGATCTCTGCTGCCATCTTCACCCGTATACCTTGAATATTCCTATCATTTATCCCAGCAAAACTCACGCCAATCGCTAAGCATTCCACAAACTTCAATGCATACACTCCACAATCACCAATTTGGGTGTTTTGGGGAATGTAGTCGCTTTTCTTCCTTTGGAACGAAAACTGCTTCATTCTCTGTTTTCGGAGTTTGGAAGGAATATTTTGATTCAACATCGAAGGTAGCATTTGCGTAAGAGGCTTAAATGCATCAACCATTTTCTTTTCACTTTCAGCTGTGACGTGTCCAATGATTGGATCATAGCAGTCAATCTTCTCATTAAGCAGATCCACGTGAAACGCCACCCAATGATCGCCTCCTGTTGGAAGCAATCCGTACAGGTGATCCACATCCTCATACCACTTCAATTTTGTACAACAGTCTGCGGGTATCCTACCGTTTATTAACTCTTCGTAGCCATTACCGGTGAATCTCATCATCTTAGGATTGAGCTTGTACTGCTTGTAATCGCGAATCCAATGACTGAGAAACCAGATGTCAATAAATGCAATGCACTTGGTCCAAAATGGGCTGGGATCTCGCATGGACCTTTTGATGAGGATTCGCAGAAACGCACTAACATGCTACGCAAAAACACAAAATCAAGTCAATATAATATAATCTATAACTCAGTCGTAACAAAACACATAACTCAGCCACATATTACACTAACTCAGCCAACTAGTATACTTAACTCAGCCTTAAAAAAACGTAACTCAGTCACATAAAATTTATAACTCAGCCGTAAGGAATACTTACATCATCATGCAGCCATCCATATCTAATGTCTTCCCACGGTCTTTCAGTGATGATGATTCTGTAGAAATCACCCGCATGGGCCGCTGTTGGGGTAGTGGGAGCGTCTTTATGTTTCTCTAGGTGTTCCATAAGTTTATCCCATTTTGCTGGATCAACCGGTGCTAAAGGATCATATATTGCTGGTGAAGGCAATAACGTATTCCTCATGCACGTCGTTACATTGTCTCCAATCTGAGGAAAAACTGGTGCTGGAGGAGCATTATCAGAGAGCTGCAATGCAGACCCATTTGCAGATAACTGAACATTTTTCTCCTGATATTCTTTTATTCTTTCAGATCTGATCATATTCTCTTCATCCTCATCAGACTCCGGAAGCACTTCGTCTCGTGTTGCGAGAAATTCGTCAGTAATATCCGCAAGCTCACTGTCGGCTTGAATCTGGTTCGGCTGAGGTACAGCTACTGTTGTTAAACCGCGACGCGTCCTTTTTGCGACCGGTTTCTGTAACTCAGCCATTTCTTTCTTCTTCAACTCAGCCGCCTTCTTTTCGTCAGCCTTCCTTTGCCTTGTCTCAGCCGCCCGTTGCTTTGTCTCAGCCGCTTTTTTTCTCTTTTTTTCAGCCGCCTCCTTCTTCTTTAACGCAACCTCTTATTCCCTACTTACAGCCGTTAAGTTATTCTTAGGAGACACATCCTTCTTTCCTAACTCAGCCGCCACTTTGTCCTTCTCTTTAACCTCATTTCCTTTTTGTTTAAACCTTATTATCTTGTGCCCGCTTCCTAAGACTGGGTCATTTGCAAGAGAAATACCAACGAATCAACAGTGTCTCCAAAATTCTTAGCAGGTGTACTATGGACAGAGGCCTTAGCAGGTGTACTATGGACAGAGGCCTTAGCAGGTGGACTATTGACTGACTGCTGCGGAAACAAGTTTGATGGTGGCGGTGGCGGCGGTGGTGTTGGCAACGTTAAAGATTGTTGGGGAACTTTAGAGAAGTACTCGTCCACTGCAACTCTGACTAAATCAGGAATGTTCGTATAATTGGACTCGATTCTGGATAACCGCGCGTCGAAGTTTTCGAAGTTGTTCTCGTGGCTGTCTATTTTTGCGACAATTCTATCCAGACTATACATTATTTTTATCACTATCGGATTTTCTCCAATATCATCATTACCTTACTTCTCGTAAGCACCCTTTCCCTCCACAGCAGCTTCATCCTCTTGGAAGATGCTCACTTTCTTCTGCTTCTTAATGGGTGGCTCAGCCTTTGACGAAACACCAAAAACCTTTGTGTTTGTTTGTTTGCGTTTCATCTGTGTTCCCCAAAAACCTCTAACAAACCGACCTGCATATATGTATGTTATCAAGTTAACGAGTTGCGGATCAGCTGCTTCATCCTGCCACTGAGGAAACATCTCTTCTACGGAGTCCTTCATAACCATTTTTCTCACGCGCACCTACAAAATCAGCCACCGAATACATAATAACTCAGTTGTCAAAGTACTAATAACTCAGCCACAAAGTACCAAAACCCAGCCACCATGCCACCATATAAACACTATCTCAGCCATCAAATAACTAATATCAAGAAACCCAGCCACTATGTACATATTAACTCAGCCATCAAAACTAATACCAAGAGGCTGAGATATTGTTTATATGGTGGTTGGGTTGTTGGTGTTCATAAAACAACTAATAACTCAACCATAAAATACTAATAACTCAGACACTTTATACATGCTAACTCAGCCATCAAATAACTAATACCAAAAATCCCAGCCACTTAAGTACATGAGTACTTATATCCCAGCCAACAAATAAATAATAAATCAGTTGACACCTTACCTCGCCATGTTTTCTAATCTCCTCAGTAATGACAGTATCAAAACATGAACGTGTACGCTTTCCACCCCATCGAAAAAGTGGAATTTCTTGCTCATTGACCACTCTCCCAAAACGCTCTCCAAAACAAATGACAGATTCATACGCCCAAACCAACAACACGTCCTTCAGACCGCTTATGGTGTATGTCCTTCCTTGTGGATTCAACATCTTAATAGAGTCAACAAGAACTTCGTATGCAGTCCTCCCCCATGGATACGTCATCATGGCTTCATCGTCAAATACTCTTTTTGCACTTTCAAACGGTATCCTAGAATTATGATGCAAAGCATAAAGTCCCATGGCTTGAAGAAGTAACAGCCNTAGGTTCATCACCAACTAGACTCCAAATCTCCTTCAAGTATACTCGAAGCTGTCGACATAGTAGATAGTGGACAGTCCTACCAGACCACACGCTTTTGCGTTCAGCTAGCTTCACAATAATTCCAAGAGGACCCTGCCTCATGTGATCCCACACATCCCGTCCTATTGCTTCTCTGACGTTAGGGAAATCTCCCATCTGAAAATTGTGATTAATCTCTTTATTTTCTAGATTAGAAGCCCCTTCAGCATAAAGTCGTGGAGGATAATCACGTGCTTGATCTTCAGAAATAGCCATCTGATCCTAAAACACATATATAGATAAATCAGCCGCAATAGAAACAAAACTCAGCAACAACATAATAAATAACCCAGCCACCATATCAATAACTCAGCCAAAACATAATCAATAACTCAGCCAAATCATAAATAATAAATAACTCAGCCACAACATAATATATAAATCAGCCACAGTGATCAATAACTCAGCCAAAAAATAATCAATAACTCAGTCGGATCATAATCAACAACTCAGCCACTTCATAAATCAAACTCAACTCAGCCACACTATACAATAACTCAGTAACAACATAATCTATAACTCAGACACGTCATAAATCAAACTCAGGCACAACATACCAGAGAAGATGAGAAGATGATGTCGTAGATACGATTACTCGAAACTTTTGCGGAGAAGAGGATGTCGACGAAGATGATATCGGAGACGGTTGGGTTTAACGAGGTCGACAAAGAGGCTAACGGAGATGATTTACGATATCGGAGAGGATTTCGTGATTTCGTAATCGTTAGGGTTTAACGAAAGTTGTGACGAAGAAGTTGTGACATTAAGACTTTTTTTTGTTCCCCGGAGATATGGGACTGTTGATTTTCCAGTGTAACTGTTGATGACATAAATTAGTGACGTGGATTGTCAAATTATGATGTGGATTTAATANTGATTTCGTAATCGTTAGGGTTTAACGAAAGTTGTGACGAAGAAGTTGTGACATTAAGACTTTTTTTTGTTCCCCGGAGATATGGGACTGTTGATTTTCCAGTGTAACTGTTGATGACATAAATTAGTGACGTGGATTGTCAAATTATGATGTGGATTTAATAATTAAAATTTGTATCAATAGTAACAAAATTAAACAATGGTGTTTATTGTAATTTACTAGGAGTCTAAAAACATGCTAGTAATTTTTAGAAAATGTATACTATTCTAGTCATATACCAACTTTTGTATAACATTCTAGTAATTTTCTCATATATTTATGGGTATGCCACTGGTAAAGCATATAGAGTAATACACGAACGCAGGCAACAAACCAGTATCATATTCTCCTAGTGTGTTTTTTAAAGTTTTGTTGGTTACGAATAGGTTTGACATGAAATGTTTATATGCATATGTATTATGACTAGGTGTTTTTTCTGCACTATGTGCAATTATACATTTTTGAATCTAAATTATATTTTAAAAGAAAATTTACTCAATATTTTATTAGTTTATACCAATATTTTGATATAAATATTATTTTAGATAAAAAAATTAAGATAAATAACATTTTGATTAATTTTAAATTTATCTACATATATATATATTTAAAAATTCTAATCTTAGGTAGATTTTCATTTATTTCTTCTAGTTAAAATATTAAATCAATTTTAATAATTTATTTTAGAAAACTTGATATAAAATTTATAATTATAAAAAACTAATTTAATTTCTAATAAAAATAGATAGTAAAGTGAAACAAATGATATTGTGATTAAAAATTTATAAATTTTTAAGATTGTATAAAATTTTCTTTAGTAATAAAATTGAACTACTGTAAAATAGATATAAATAATACTTCAAAAATTTTAAAATATTTTATAGTATTTAATATATTAGTTATTGCCATATTCTAAAATATTTACAAAAAAATAGAAATTGTTATTAAATGTAAGTGACATGTCATATTTAATCACAATCTATATCATGAATTTTATTATTATTTTTTGGTGAAAATGATTGTAGAGATGGGATATACCAAATGACTTGCTAAATAGCGTCTAAGGATATTTGGAAAGTCATGTACTTACATAAATAAATAGTGTCTGCCGACAAAAAAGAAAAAGAAAAAAGAAGTAAATAGTCTCGCTCTACAAAACTCATTTACTTTCCAAATTCTTGTTTGATATTTGATATTAGTAATTAATTTAGTTATGCAAAATATTTTACAATTATTTGATTTATTTTATTGTAGAATTTGCGTTTCTACTACTGTACAGTAAAAAAAAATAAAAACGGTCTGATTTTTGAGTTATGTTTCAGTTTTTGGACTCATTTGGATCTGGGATATACGATAGACTAAAGTTTAGCTGTCCTGGTTTGTTACCAAAATTAAACCGGGGTATTAAAAAGAACCGGATAAACCAAAATTCTAGACTCTCGACTCTTCTGTCTCCATCCGCCTCCTTCATTTCTAAACCTTCATGTCCTCTTGTCTTCCTTCTAGGTCTTCTCCGAGTGAAAGCCCTTTGACTTTTCTCTCTATATACCTTCATCTGGGTAAGTGCCTTCTTTCATATCTTAGCTTGTAGTTTCATTTTGTCACCAGTCTCTTCTCACTGCACGCAATTGTTCAAAAACCCCAACTTTAGATGTCATTGCTCAAATATTCACTCATCTCTTCAAAGTTTTTGTCTTTCGATGGTGGGTTATTGTAAGCATAGCTAACTGTGTTTTTATTTGTCTCTTCTCACCTCTTTTTGGGACACAAGTGGTTAGAAGCAGAGACTGGTTCACTACTTTAGCTTCTAGAACTGTTTATGTCTGATGGATCGTCTCAGCAGGCTACCAGACGAGCTTCTTTATCACATCCTGTCCTTCCTTCCCACAAAGTCTGCTGTTGTGACTTCTTCTCTCTCCAAGAGATGGCTCAATCTCTGGAAACTCAATCCTAATCTCGACATTGATGACTCTGTCTTTATTCATCCTGAAGATGGTAAAGGAGAAAGGGAAGAGATTCGACAGAGCTTTGTCAGTTTTGTAGACAGTGTACTTGCTAGGCAGGGTGATGCTCCTATCAACAACTTCTCCTTAAAGTGTATCACTGGTATCCATCCAGATACTGCCAACCGTTGGATATGTAACGTCCTGAAGCGTGGTGTCTCTGACCTTAACCTTTTCACTGATTTTTCGTATGATGATACAGAAGATGATAATTACCAACTGCCTAGAGAATTGTTCTTTAGTAGTACACTTGTTAAGCTGAAGTTAAGAAGGGAACGCTGTGTTGACTGGTGGTGGGACGAGTCTTTATCCTTACCGATGCTTAAGAGTCTTAACATTGACTCTGACTTGATCTTTTACGGTAAGATTGAGAAGTTTATTCCTTCTTTCCCTGTGCTTGAAGATTTACGAATGGCTAGCATGGAATGGCTAGAGCCGGATGTAACCGTGTCAAGTGCAACCCTCTTAACGCTAAGTCTCCATGGCACTGGCTGTGAAGATTTTGTGAATCCAACGAGGGTTTCTTTTGATACTCCAAACCTGCTAGTCTTAAGTTACTTTGACTTAGTTGCGCAAGACTATCCGTTAGTCAATATGAAGAAGTTAAATCAGGCTGTAATCAAGCTTATAGTAACTGATAAACAGGTTAAACGACAAAGAGAGCCTAACAATGAGTTGTTAGAGGATGATGATGATGAGGGTAATGTTGTTGTCCACTTTGGCAATGTGGTGAAGCTCATGAATGGGATTCAAAATGTTCAGATACTTTCCATCAATGCTGATACTCTCGAGGTCAGTTTTCTTGTGTCTATTAAGCTCTCTGGTCTAGTACTTGTGAAACATTTGTTGCAAATTTTATTTGTTTTCAGGTGCTTTCTCAATGCTGTAATACATTGCCAGTGTTCAACAACCTCAAGTTCTTAGGTATTACAAGTGAAGAGGGTAGAGGATGGCAAGCAATGCCAGCTCTCCTAAAGAACTGTCCACGTTTAGAAACTATAATCCTTGAGGTAGAATTATAAACCATGAAATTACATGTGTACTGTTGAAGTAGCAGTTTCTTTAATGTCTCCTTTTATATGTTTTCAGGGTTTATCACACTACGTAACTGATAAATGTGGAGATGCTTGTCCCTGCATATCTCGGGAAGACAAAGGTCGTTCACTCAGGTCTTGTCCAGTGAATAGGATGGAGATTCAAGGGTTCCGAGCAACAATGAAAGAGATGACCATGATAAAGCATTTCTTGGACTATTTTCCAAATTTGAAGAGGCTTGATGTTGTCATTGAAGATAATGAACCTACGCAGCTCAGAAACCCTGAATTGTCTAAATGTATCACGGAGATGTTCGCACTCTACAACAAGTTGTACCCGAGTTGCAATGTCGAGCTCACAGTGAGTCCTTTCTTGCAAAAGAAGTGGCGTGAACAAGGACATATCTGAAAGAAGAATAACTTTTGCTTGCTCTTAGTTTTGCCTTGTTTGACTTGGCCCATGTTTTGTTTTTGTTTAGTTGGCTTGTAAACCATCGCAAACCAAACCAATCGACAAACCTGAATCTGTTTCTATTGTTTTATCTTTTATCAGTTTTAACTTTTTTTATTCATGTCTTTGTCTTTGATCTTCCCATTGTCCTCTGCATTTTCTTCTCTTGTAAAACCTGCACACAAGAATAAATAGATTAGCGTATGATTGTAACCCAACCGAAGGTAGTTTCCAGTGATTGGATTGTGGATTGGGAGCAGAGCCTCTCCCCAGATGTAACTCCGTGAACTAGGCAAAGAAATTGAGTTGTGTTTAACAAGTGATATAAGAATTGCGAAGATCTGCTTGGAATTCGCTTTGATTCCTCGTTGTGTAACGATGTAGTCGAGGAATTCCCCTGAAGTTACACCGAAGGTACACTTCGCGGGGTTCAGTTTTATTCCATACTTGTTCAAGGTTTTAAAACATTCGCGCAAGTGAGCCGGATAGTCGGCAGCACAAAACGACTTGACCATCATGTCGTCGATGTAAACTTCCATCGTCTTGCCGAGTTTATCGACGAACATCTTGTTTACCAAACGCTGGTACGTCGCGCCAGCGTTCTTCAACCAAAATGTCATGACCTTGTAACAGTATGTTCCCCTATCGGTTATGAACGCGGTCTTCTCTTGGTCGTCCGAATGCATCATGATTTAGTTGTACCCGGAGAATGCGTTTATGAAGGTGAGGAGCTCGTTGCCAGCTGTTGACTCGACCAGACAATCGATATGCGTAAGGGGGAAGCTGTCCTTGGGACACGCCTTGTTCAGATCTGTGAAGTCGACACAGACTCGCCACTTCCCGTTCTTCTTCTTGACCACGACTGGGTTTGCTAACCACTCGGGATATCTGATCTCCGTGATCGATCCAGCTGCGACCAGTCGCTCGACTTCTTCATTAACGGCCTTCGATCATTCTGGGCCGAGCTTTCGATGTTTCTGTCGGATGGGTTTGAAAGTGGGATCGACGTTGAGCTCGTGAGAAGTGATTTTTGGATCAATCCCTTTCATATCCGAGGTGGTCCATGCGAAAGTTGACACATTTTCTTTGAGGAATACGAGGATCGTTTGCTGCATCTCGTCAGAGATGTATGCTCCTATTCTTACGATCTTGCTGGGATCCTCGTCGTCAATTTGCACCTCGAGGACCTCGTTCTTCTGAGGGTATATCTTGTGGATAGGCTTCGCAACGGGATTGGCCTGAGGGGTCGACTGCTGGAGCTTAACATTAGCGATCAAGAGATCGCGTGCAGCTTGTTGGTCGCCTCGTAATGTCTTGATCCATCCGTCATTTCCGGAAAACTTGACACATTGATGGTACGTTGAGGAAATGGCTTTCATCGAGTGGAGCCACGGTGTGCCAAGTATAACGTGGTAAGCTGTGTCGGTAGCGATAACGGAGAACTTGACCATGCGAGTAACCCCGCTAGCATAGACTGGGAGTCTGATGGTGCCGATAATTTCTTCTGAGACTCCGTTGAATCCGGTCAGGGAATGGTTACACGGTTTCATGAGGTGCAGGTCGGCTCCCATCTTCTCAAGAGTTTTTATGGAAGATGAGATCGACCGAGCTGCCGGCATCGATCAGCACCTTGGTCACTTCACAGTCCCCAATGCCCAACTCGACGAGGAGGGGGTCATTATGCGGCATATGAACTCCGAGTGCGTCCTCTGCCGAGAATGTGATCGGGGGGTCATTCTTTGGTACGGGTGGTCATTTCTGTGAGGTCTTTACCTGACGCTGATGGGCTTTGATGGATCGAACCGAGTCGCCGCATGGGGGCGAGCCTCCCATGATAATGTTAGCTTGTTTACCTTGGAGTTGGGAGCGCAGGTCGTAAGGCGAACGCGCGACTGCCGTTAGTCCTTTGGTCGCATCGAGCTGCTGTCGGAGATCTTGGATTTTTGGTTTGCAAAGTTTGAAGCAGAGGTCGGCGACCTTCGAATTTAGGTGATCTCTCAAATCAGTTCCGCTGGAGGATGAGCTGGATTTGTTGGGAGTAGCGACCTCGTCTTCGGGGCCGACAGACTCGGATGATGTTCTCTCAGTCACAACGTTCTTTCGCTTTAGCCTGTGCCGTAAATCAGCCGAGCTCAAGCTGTCCCACTCGGTAGGTCGCTTGTCGCTGCATGTACGCAGATCTTCTTGGACAAGCTCGGGCTCGTGATTCGTCATTTAGCTCGGGCGTGCGAGAATACCTTCGACTCTTCGTCGGTTTCTCGGCTGCTCTTCGTCGGCAGATGAGTCTCCTTTTTCTTGAGTTTTGGGAGCAGTCTCCTTGGCGTTCGTGTTTTGCTCGGCTCGCGGAGTCTTGCCTTGCGGCTTGCGAGCCTTCTTGTCTTTTTTTTTACTCCAGCTGTTCTCCTTCGGTTTGGCCTTAGGAGGTCTGATTCCAAATTTTCCGCTGGTAACCGAAGAGAGGAAATGCTCGTACATAACCTTGCATTCTTATGTGTTGTGCTTCTTACTTTTGTGATAGGAACAATACTTCTCCAGTTCTTCAGGTTTCGACCATGATGCTTCGGATGCGCTTGGTGTCTTTTGTTCGTCATCCGTTCTATCCCAGTGGTTCCATCCTTTTGCTCGGACCACGACTGTTGAGCCCGGGAGGTTATCCTCATCGACCATGTGGACAAATTTTTTCTTCGGGTTCGCTTTATCGCTCGGGGCATGCTGTCGCGGCTCTGGTCGGGTGTCGCTACTCTTGGACGACGCTTGCTTCGTTGTGTTCTGGTTGCTGATGATTGCCTTGGTGTCTTCTTCCATACGGATGAAGTTGTTAGACTGAGCAATGCATCGGAGAGGGACTTAGTCGGATGGCGACATAGGTCATCTCGGAACTTGGAGTGCACGTACAGAGTGTTCATGAGGGCGTTCAATGCAATGCTGTCCAGGAATTTGACTTTGGACACAATACCCTTAAATTTTTCCATGAAGCTACGAAGACTCTGCCCTTGTGCTTGGGAGAGGTTCCAGAGATTGGACATGGTGGCTTCCTCGCGTGTGAACATTATGTAGTTCTTTAAGAAAATGGATGACAGGTCGTGAAAGCTGTCAACAGAGTTTTCTGGCAGGCCGGTAAACCATGTGAGGGCCACACCAGTTAGACTCTCGACGAAAAGCTGGCAGTAGCCGGCGTCCCACTCTTCGTCGGAGAAGTTTTGTCGCCACATCGCGATGTTGAAGGATGTGATGTGGGCCGTTGGATCCAAGAGACCGTTGTAAGTCGGCAAGCGGATCTTGTCCATCTTGCGGAGTCCTACGTTGGTTATCTTGCTAGTGAACGGAGTCCAGAGGGTGTCTGCAAGTATGCTTTCGATGAGCGGGGCGGAGATCGTGACTCCATGAATCTTCGAGTTTATGTCGAGGAGGGCTTGTTTGAGCGTGGCGATTTCCTGGATAGTCTGCAGATCTAGACTGTTTCCTGGTAACGCGGAGTCGTTCGAGGGTCCGGTCGGCATGATAGGTTAGTTAGCCGGAGTAGGGGTAAGGTTTGTGTTGAAGAAAAATCGCCGGGCCGTGGAAAGGTGTCGTCCGGCACCGTCCGGATTTGCGAGTACGGCGGCGATAGCCGCGAGGTGCTCGTTTGTCGCCTTCTGGGCTTCGTCCTGGCGAGCAAGGCGCTCCATGACGGAGTCGACGAAGGTCGGGGCAAGTGGTACGGCGACGCCTGAGGTCGGTGCTGTGGCATCCGCCTCGTTGCCGGAGGTTGAATCGTTACTCGGACTCATCCCTGTGTTGACGCTGCGTTGTTTTGCCCCGCGGTGGGCACCAACTGTTCGAACCGAGTTCAGTCTTTTCAGTAAGTGAGTGACTGAACTCGTCTGTGGGTTATTTCAAAGGTGTTATTACTATTTATGAGTCAGAGAGTAGTTTTATTGATGAAAGAGTTTGGTTACAAATGAGGAAAAGAGAGGCAAGGCGGAGTCTCGCTGAGAGCTCAGCCGTGCCGTATAAGTCGGAAAGAAAGTACAAGAGTGAAAACCCTGATTCTAGCCGCCTTGTGGGTAAAAGTGATTTTGGATCCTTTCCTTGTTTCCCCCTCACCTCCTTTTATAGCGCCCTTTGTTTTAACCTAATGAGCTGGTCACTTGCGTGGAGGACTTTCACCGAATGGGCCCTAGTCGGCCGTCAAGGTAAGTGTCCCTCCTAAGCGTCGTTAACTCGGTTAATCGTGGGGGTTATCTGAGTTTAACATGATTAATCGTTAACCAGCGACGTGCTACCTCACTGGACCGAAGCTCGTATGGGTCGGGCCCATTATTCAGTGGGTCTTGTAAAGGGGAGTATTCCACCACCAACAGTGGGGCCATGTCGACTCTATATTGAGTTATTGTCTCCTCCTTTGTTACATGCGCCTCAGCCCAGAATGTTGACTTTGTTACCGCTATTATTGTTACCGCTATTCGTAGTGTTTCCTTAGGATCAATATCTAATTAACTAAAAATCTTATTGTTTTGCGTTTTCCAAATATACCACAATATCAACGCAAAGCTGATCATCCATCTTTGATAGAACTCTCCAAAAAAGATGGTCCAAATTTGTGAACAAAGAGTTCGTCGGAAAAAGGGTCGAACCGGTCGGTATCTTAGATAACGCCCATACCTGAATCACCGTAGGACATTCAAAGAAAACATGATTTATTTTTTTCTCCCCGGCACCACATCTGGCACAATATAAATTTCCATGCATTCCCCGCGCTTGGAGGTTAATTTTATATTAATTCGTTTTAATTTATAGTTAGTTATATATTAATAAATATAATAATTAATTAAGAGTAATAATTAATCATTAATATAAAATATAAAAATATGACAAACAAGCAAAACTGTCTAAAATTATGGTGGATATGACACCTAAACAAAATTATTTCTCAAAAAATAGTATATATATATATATATATATATATTAATTTATTTTTAGTATATCGCTAATCAATAAACTATTTTTTAGATAATAATAATCATCTAATCAATGAAATTTATTTTAAATTAAGTTTAATTATATATTAATTCGTTTTAATTTATTAAGAATAATAATTAATTATTAGTAAAAAATATAAAAACATGACAAATAAGTAAAATTATCTATAAAATTATGGAGAACAAGAAAACTAAATAAATTTACTTCTTAAATAATCTTATACAATAAAGGAGACTTTTCTCCCTTCTCCCGCTGCCACGTCATCAATCACCTTGGGGCATTTTTTTCCACCCGTCACTTCCTCTTGCTCATACGAGAGACCATCTCCATATGTGGGCCAATGTTGTGAATTCATACGGTTTGCGTAGGCCCATAACATGAGTCTCCATTATATAAGATAGTGCGTAAATTGGTAATTAGGTCAACTGGCCCAATAAACAAACATGTTTCTCAGTTTTAGTCTAAAATCACCGTATGCAAATATGTAGCTGTCGCCATTACCTCAACCCTCCACTTCCCTCCCATTAATTATTTCATGTAAATGTTAGCATTAACCCAAATCTATCACCCCTTCCCCATCCGTCCAACTTCCATGCGTTTGTGATGAAATTTTCCAGTATATATACGAATCAGAAGTGAGGATTCTAGAGATCTGGTCGTCCCAATCATTGTTCTTTCTTAATTCTCTCTGAAAGAAGCTATTATAATGGCGATTTATCAACTCATTCTCCCTCAGTTGAAGGCTGGTCGGTGTAGGGCGACGGTTGTCACACGCTCCTCCGTTTTTTGGAAGCTAAGAATGGAAAGAAAGGTGGAGAGCTTATATAGATTGATTTGTCTGGTAGATGAGGAGGTATGAGCTCAGTGCATTTGATGTCACTAAGTGTAACCAGTTCTTCAAGCTGACGCCAGCACCCGTTCGGTAAGATTAACAGAGCATACCAAGTCACTACAAATTTACGTTTCCTGCATTAATCACCAGTCACTCCCACACATCTTTATTTGTTACCCTAATTCGTTTATTTTTCTTAAATCAAAGGACTTCCGATGCAACCAAAGAGTATCCCTCCGCCGCCTGGATCCTGAAACTGGTAGTACCGGCTGAGCTTCTCTTCCCAGCGACGTCTGCTCTCTCAGCTCCGATTCTTACTTGGCCACAAAAGCAGCACCATCAGCTTCAAAACTGAATTAACGTGCTCACTTGATCTTCTGTTTCAGATGATAGATTAGTTTTCAGCAATCAAAGCACTGTCCCAAGTTGAAAAAAAAAGCACTGTACTAAGTTAAGCCAAAAATATCTTATTGAAAGTTATGATTTTTGCAAAATTTATGTTTTATTGATCTACCCCTTTTACTTCTTATGTGTAGGCTGATCCTGAACTAGAAGCTATTAGACATGCGATCGCAAGAGCTGAAATCTGGGCATGGCAATGTAACTATTATTTCCTTCACTTATGTCAGTTTTTTTACAATAGGGAAAAGTTACATTTTTAGCCAACCTGACTAGCAGAAGAATTAATTATGTCAATCAGCAGAACCCAAATCAACGGAGATCAACAGATGTTGCTAAAAGATGTGCATCGTTGCTGTCTATTAGCTGATGGTAAACTGATTTTTTATTTTTCAAAATTTGAGCTAATCTATTTTCTGATTGGAACATATGTTTAGGGAAGCTAGACTAATGATGCTTAGTCAAATATTTTTTTTCCCATTCTTGAGAGAGAAGTAAGTCCCATCTAAAATGCTTTGAAGCTCATCTATTTTTTTCTCCTTTGTTCTTTAGTGGGTGTCATCGACATGATGCTGATCTTCCAAATTGTGGTAATATATCTTCTCTGCAGTTGCTCCAATTTCCCTGGTGAAACCTTTAAGATCTATAGGCTTAGAGGATGGTATTCTGAGGGGTTCTCAAATGGAACAGATAATTGAGAAGGTAACAATCTCAGTGACCTTTTTTGAGAAGGTAAGTATCCAATCCAGTCATCTGAGAGACATTGCAATAGTCTTTTTTTTTTTTTTCACAGGTTTGTGAGGAGCTGCCTAATAACGCTCTGGAGTTTTGCGTTAATTTTTACAAGCAATTTCATTTTTCGATGGTTGGAAGCTGACGAGTACTGTTAGTTTTGCTGCAGAACAGTCAGCACCAATGAAAGTTCCAGGTAAAACATTTGAATTTTGTTAGTAATGCAGCTTAGAATGGGCATAGACAAAGTTTAAAACTTTGACTTTTTGGCAGTAGAGATTTACGTTTTCACAGTTCAAGCTAATAAAATATTAATCAAGAAACCATCAAACTGAAGAAACAAGATTTTGGTATTTCTTAAATATTGTGTACTGGTTTGCAGATTATTGTTGCAGAAGAGCCAACTTCACTTCTTCACCCATGGCCAGGACATAATCTGATTTCAGTGGTCCGACCTTCAATGGCACCTATTTTGACAAAGCAGTTACATAAAATGCTAACGTCGCAGGTTGTCTCTCTCAGTTGTAATATCGTTTTAGCTTCCAGCTGCAGTGACTATATTTATGAAAAAGAATATATTCCAAAGATAATAATCAATTGTTCACATATACCCTTTTACTAGATCTTTCTGAATGTCAATTCCTATGCCCCCACAAGCATTTTGACATGGTCTCAAACCCAAAAGCACACTCGGTGTTGTATCTTTAGATCTGTTGCATTAGATATTTCATCTTGATACGCAATATTCCTCTTTTTGATACAATTCTTTGATCAGTGTTTGGGCATTTGAGACCTTGAAGATGTCTATCTTCTATTCTATGAAACATTCTCCTAGAAATTCCCTTTGCTAAACGGTTTCTCAGAGTTTTGTTTTCAAGCTACAAGATTTAGCAACAAGAATCTGTGATTTGTGGGTTTACTTCCATCTGTGTCAATCTGTATGAGCTAGCGTAGTTCTTTTGTTGGTTTCTTATTTATGCTATTTGGATGAATAAATTTTCCAACCAATATCTTTGGTTATTCTAAACTGTAAGATGTAAATCTCCAGAATAAATGTAAAATTACTATAGAAATATTTACTATATTTTTTTATGGTTTCATCATACTCATGCTAACGAATAAATTAATTTAACATAATTTTCTTTGTTATTGATTTGAAACTATATTTATATATAACTTTGAAATATAACTTCTCCTAGATATAACTTTTTTACAATACATTATTTCAATTTATTTATCTTAGAGGTGGATTAATTTATTATGTGAGAATATTAATTATTGTAATAATATTAAAATTTGATACTTTTAAAAATAAGAAGGTAGTAGTAGTTCTTATTTTAGATTTTCTTCAACTATATCAAAATGAAATATAAATCAAAACTATAAATAGAAATTAATACATTAATTTTAGTTTAATAATTTAATATTTTCTAACAGAAAAAATGTTAATGACCCTTTCAACTCAAATCAACAAAATTTAATAAAATTTACAATACGGTAGTTGGATAAAACAAATTATATTTATTATTTTATTTTAAAATAAATTTTAAATGTTTTATAAAATTATAATATATTTTAATCTAAAATAATTTAATGTAGACTCACCCGTCCGTAGGGCGGACCAACCCCTATTAGTACAGATAATCCAACAACCCTGCACAAAAAAAATGATGGTGTCCGCGTACGATACGGACCAGAATGTGATGATTAATAGATCCACGAAGAAATAGAATTTGATTTTAGAGCAACAAGTTGTATGTAACAGACTTATTTAATTTAAACCCATACACTCGGATATAAATAACAGCCTAATAGCATTGTGCGGTGGGCTAGGTTTATTAATCAATATTACTTCAGTGCTTAGCTACCCGATTATAAAACAAAGAGCCATTTGTTTTAGGTCGGCAAAACTGAAATGTCACGTGGAATGCCACATCGGACACTGTAGAGGATACACCACCTCTGTAGATACAGTTAGATTCGTAGTTATGATATCTGCTTAATATTTTAACGTACAACATCCACTTATCTTACTCTCAAAACCCAATTCCACGAACGTGAGTAGTCTATAATCTAATCTAGTAAGATAAAATATTACCTATAGACGTTTTATAATATAAATTACCAAAAACATATGATGGAGTTAGGCCTTAAGCTATAGTTATTTGCTGACATGTACACCACCATTCAAAAAGAAACACGCCTTAACTAAGATAAAGGGATAAAGCTAACCACACGGCATATACTTAAATACGTATAAATACTAATGATCACGTGGCATTTTGTTCACATTATACTGGTTGACTTTCTAATAAGTCAAACATCACAGGCGCCAAACGTTCATATAAACGTTTCATTTTTCTTCAAACGGCAGTTAGGCACAAACATTTGATTGTCAAAGAGATACTGTCTCTCTTCGATTGTATATCTCTATCTATACAATATATATATATTTGTATAGTCAAACACCATTTTTGATTCTTTGTTGCCTGAACTAAAACACACACACAAACACACAAGAAATGGGTTCTTGTTCTTTGTTGTCTTTCTCGTTCTCGATCATTGTTATGACCGTTCTTGCTTCAAAAGACAAGAATGAGTTAATAAAAAGTGATCAAATCTCTTTGCTTTCTTTCAGATCATCCATTGTTTCAGACCCTCACAACTCTCTAAGCACGTGGGTCTCTTCAACTTCATCATCATCATCTGTTGATGTTTGTAACTGGTTCGGTGTGAGGTGTAACAACGACAGCACTCGAGTAATCGAACTCGACATCAGCGGCCAAGATCTCAGAGGCGAAATCTCACCGTCGATCGCAAACCTAACCGCTTTAACCGTTCTTGATCTCTCAAGAAACTCATTCACAGGATTAATCCCACGTGAGATTGGCTCATTACATAAAACCTTGAAGCAGTTAAGTCTCTCTGAGAATCTCTTACAAGGAAACATTCCACATGAGCTTGGTTCGCTTAACCGTCTTGTTTATCTCGACCTCGGAACCAACCGGTTAACCGGTCAAATCCCGGTTCAGCTCTTTTGCAACGGCTCTTCTTCATCTCTACAATACATTGATATCTCCAACAATTCTCTAACCGGAGAAATCCCTCTGAAGAACCATTGTCACCTCAAAGAACTTCGGTTTCTACTTCTCTGGTCGAACAAGCTCGTCGGGGACGTACCTTCTTCGCTTTCAAACTCTACAAATCTCAAATGGATCGACCTAGAGTCAAATCTCTTAACCGGAGAGTTACCTTCTAAAGTCATAAGCAACATGCCACACCTTCAATTTCTTTACCTTTCTTATAACCATTTCATTAGCCACAATAACAACACCAACCTCGAACCGTTTTTCGCCTCTCTCGCCAATTCCTCTGACCTACAAGAGCTAGAATTAGCCGGAAACAGCCTCGGAGGAGAGATAACTTCTTCCTTAAGGTACCTCTCTGTGAATCTTGTGCAGATTCATCTCGACCAAAACCGTATCCATGGCTCTATACCTCCAGATATATCAAACCTTTTGAACCTTACCCTTTTAAACTTGTCTAGTAACCTTTTAACCGGTCCACTCCCTCGTGAGCTCTGCAAGCTAAACAAGCTTGAAAGAGTTTATCTCTCGAATAATCTCTTAACCGGTGAAATCCCTGCAGAGCTTGGGGATATACCTCGTCTAGGTCTTCTTGATTTGTCTAAAAACAAGCTTTCCGGTTCGATCCCGGATAGTTTCGCTAATCTTTCTCAGCTGAGAAGACTTCTTCTCCACGGAAACCATCTCTCTGGAACTGTCCCTCAAAGCCTTGGAAAATGTATCAATCTTGAGATTCTTGACCTCTCTCACAACAACCTCTCAGGGAAGATTCCTGTTGAGGTAGTCTCCAATCTCAGAAACCTGAAGATTTACCTCAACCTCTCAAGCAACCACTTAACCGGGGAGATTCCTTTGGAGCTAAGCAAAATGGATATGGTTCTCTCCATTGATCTATCTTCCAACGAACTCTCGGGGAAGATTCCGCCTCAGCTCGGAAGCTGCATTGCGTTGGAGCATCTGAATCTTTCAAGAAACGGTTTCTTTGGTGCTTTACCAGCTTCATTAGGCCAACTGCCTTATCTAAAAGAGCTAGATGTGTCCTTAAACCGATTAACCGGAGCAATACCGCCTTCTTTTCAACAGTCTTTGACTCTCAAGAACTTGAACTTCTCCTTCAACATGTTCTCAGGAAATGTATCTGACAGAGGATCATTCTCTAAGCTGACTATTGAGTCTTTTCTTGGAGATACTCTCTTGTGTGGCTCTGTAAAAGGGATGCAGAACTGCAAGAAGAAACACAAGTACCCTGTTGTTCTTCTACCGGTTCTGTTATCGCTGATAGCAACTCCTTTTCTGTGTGTTTTCGGGTACCCTTTGGTCCGAAGATCAAGATTTGGAAAGAATCTAACAGTGTACGACGAAGAAGAGGTGGAAGATGAGGAGAAACAGAACAGAAAGGACCCAAAGTACCCAAGAATATCATATCAGCAGCTCATTGAAGCAACGGGAGGGTTCAGCTCTTCTAGCCTGGTCGGTTCAGGGAGATTTGGTCATGTTTACAAGGGAGTTCTCAGGAACAACACGAAGATCGCGGTTAAAGTACTTGATCCAAAGACAGCAGTGGAGTTCTCAGGGAGTTTCAAAAGAGAATGTCAGATCTTGAAGAGGACAAGGCACAGGAACTTGATCAGGATCATCACAACTTGTAGCAAACCTGGTTTCAAGGCTCTTGTTCTACCGTTGATGCCAAATGGGAGCTTGGAGAGACACTTATACCCGGGAGAGTACTCCAGCAGAGACTTGGATTTGATTCAGCTTGTGAGTATCTGCAGTGATGTTGCGGAAGGAATAGCTTACTTGCATCACTATTCACCTGTCAAAGTAGTTCACTGTGATCTAAAACCAAGCAACATCCTTCTTGATGATGAAATGACAGCTCTGGTTACTGATTTTGGGATCTCAAGATTGGTTCAAGGCATTGAAGATACGGTCTCTACTGATGATTCAGTCTCATTTGGCTCAACAGATGGATTGTTATGCGGATCAGTAGGTTACATTGCACCAGGTACACATTTCTTAGCAACATCATTAAAGTTTAACCAAATAGTTTTTATTAGTCTGTAAACATATTTATTCATTTTTCATCAGAATATGGGATGGGAAGACGAGCATCTATACATGGAGATGTGTACAGTTTTGGAGTTCTCTTGCTAGAGATTGTGAGTGGAAGGCGACCAACGGATGTTGTTGTCAATGAAGGATCAAGCTTACATGAGTTTATAAAGTCCCATTACCCTAATTCTCTAGAGGGGATAATCCAACAAGCTTTGATCAGATGGAAGCCGCAGGGGAAGCCAGAGAAGTGTGATAAGCTTTGGAGAGAAGTCATATTGGAAATGATTGAATTGGGGTTGGTATGTACTCAGTATACTCCTTCAACTAGGCCTAACATGCTTGATGTTGCACATGAGATGGGAAGGCTGAAAGAGTATCTCTTTGCTTGTCCTTCTCTTCTGCATAATCAACCTCAAGAAGCACAAGGAGAAGCTAGTTCCTGATGATGGTTTCTGAATCAATGTTTCAGAAAGTTTTGATGATTGTTTATTCTTTTTTCTTGGTGATTTTTGTTGGATTCTTGAGTTTAATTGTTTAAAAATGAGTGGAAATTTGTGGATTAAAGTCTTTGATTTATGTCTTCCCTTTTGGTTTAAGATCCGCAAACCAATATCTTCTGATCAAGAATCAGCCAACCAAATCTTCTATTTCACATTCATTAGTTAACTATTTTTATATTAAAGATTTGGTGGGTTTATTTGTAATCATGATCATAGCTAATGTATGTGCTATGATTCTAGCAATAAAGCTTCTCCTAATCTTCCATTACATTATAATCTAATAATCAATATATCATTTTTGCCTAACTTTGGATAAAAACAGAAGAATTGTGACAGAAATTTATATTGCAAGTGGAAGCTGATGTCGATCTGATTAATCTCTTCACTGTCATCATCAGTAGTCCTTTATTAGTTTAATACTTTTAAACTAAGTATGCACTAAGGGGTGATATCAACATCAAAAAAAGGTCAACAAGCCATCATATTTGTCTCTTTATGCCATCTTAGGAAGCTGATGAGTCCAGAAACAACCAATCTCATGCAGAAAAAAATAATGTAAGGAAACCAGTCATGTCAAGTACATACTTCTTCATCAGTTTCATTATGATAAGTTTGATTTTGCAGCAATAATCAAGAAATTTTGGATCATTCTGGATAATACACATAAAAATCTCCAACTTTTTTATTGGTTTTGATATAAATATTTGAATTTTACTGACTAAAGCTTCAAAACTGTCATTTAACTTGTCAAATGTCAATATACTATCTCAATCTTATTGTCAATAAAGTTGGTTGTATTAGATACAAAGCTCTATCTTAAAAAATTAATGGGAAAAAGAAGATGCTATAGGACATGCTAGAATTTGATGATGAGGTAGGTGCAAAAGAGAAATATCATGATTTTTCAAGTACTTAGCAAATCCGGATGCCCACACAAAGAGGGAAGGGATAACCTCTTAATAAAGAAGAGATATTGCTTCATGAGAATGACACCCAGTAAGCTACATACAGAGACTGTGAGTAACCATAAACTTGTGGTGAACTGAAAATGTTGCCTTCATTGATAGTGACTGACACAAAAGTATCTTTTGTAATGTAGTTGTGCCAATGAAGAAAAACTTTTGAGATGTTGATAGGAATATGTTTAGGTATCGGTTTCAGAATGTGGAAAGCTATGATGACGAATAAGCATGAGAAAAGATAATGCTAAGACAGAAGTAGAAGTTTGGTCAGATATCAACCGCGGTTAACATTGGTTCTAATTGCAACTAACCAAAGAAATGACTTTATTTATTTGCTAAGGATTAGATTATGTAAAGACTCCAAGCCATAGATGTTTGTGGTAGAAGAATAATAATCTAAGATTAAGATTTAATTTAAGAACTTCTTTAGTGCAGAGATGACAAAGCATCCACAAAACTCTTCAGGTTGGTAACTTTCACTTTCATTCTTCTCTTAATTGTCTGAACAAAACCATGAAAAATATCTAGAAAACAGAACAAATATTTGCTTCCCAAAAGGCTCAACTACACAAAAATGTGGATTTCAGCAAAAGAAAACAAAAACAAGTACAATCTCAATCACACCATATTGAAAACAAAAACAAAAACAAAAACAAGTACACTTATAGGCTTGTATACTTCTTGAACAAAATCAAGATGATCTTCCTATTTGTAGAAATCTTAGTTAGTGTATTCTTACTCGCTCTAATGCCACCAAGAGCAGACAAAAGGCATGTCTCATAGCCAGAAGTAAAGCATTGCCTGTTTCAATATACATGCCAAAAAATTTAGCAATTAAGTACTGTTTGATTTTATTGATAGAAGTTGATGTTACCATACCTCTTGGACAGAGACAATAGCTGAGTCATAACAAGGAACTAACTTCTCAGTTGTTCTTGAATTCTTCATTTCAGCTTGGACATAACTTAACTCTTCTTCTTGCTTCACTTCACTAGTTTGAGGCTCTGTGTTGCACCTAGCCCGCTCAAGCTGCTCTACTCTCTCTCTCAACCGCTGCAACTCGGCTTGATACTCTGCATCTTTTGCATAGAAACTTTCTTCCACATTATCTCTCTTCACCCTTCTGTTTTTCTTCCGTTTAGATGATTTCCTAGACATCTTTGGAACTATATCTTGTATGTTTGATGAGCTTGCAGCAAAAGCTTCACCTATGTCTCCATTCTTAATTTCTGTTTTTATAAAATCTTTAAAATCTGTAAGCTCTTTTAATTGCTCATTTAGCTTCTTGATCTGATCCCAATACAAGTCTATATTCTTGTCATGATGTCTTCTTGATGAATCCAAGCTCTGCTCAATAACTTCCTTCTCAACAGGAACCAAAAGATCTGTATCAACCTGTTCTGGAGATGGCGTTTGAGATCTATCGCAACATCTCATATCATCATCATCATCATCATCAATTCCGCTGCATCCCAAACTCAAAAGCTTGGACTTGTAGGCATATAATTTGCTCTCAAGATTCTTGATTTCAACTTCTTTCTGGTAACTAAGATCCTCTAAATGCTCTAGTGACAACTCAGCGTGAGACATTCTCTCCTCCACCATTCTCCTGTACTGGCTAGCTTCCATAGCTAAAGCCGCTTTTTCTCCTTGAAGCCTTAGAATCATTGACATGGCTTCGCTCGCTGACGTGGCAGTTGCTTCTCTCTCGGCTTCTAACTCTTCTTGGAGCCTCTGAACATCTTCCTTCATTTCATAAAGAGCTATTCTAAGAGCCGTGGACTCAGGTCCACGCATGTTTAAGCTGTAGCTTCTTCCTACCATATCTCTGCAATTGCGCAAAAAGAAAAACACTATAGTCCTTTGTTTACACAATTCAATACTTATATGGTCTATAAACTAACTTCATCATACCAATTAATCACAGCAAATATGATTTTTTGGTTTTGTTCTGATCTTCTTCCAAATTTCAAAGGAGAAATTTTGACAGAAGTGGACAAGAATCTAAGCAGTGGAATACAGAAAAAATCTTATTGTACCTGATAGATTTGCAGAAGAACAGGAGTTTTGTACGAGCAAGTTTATAGATAGGCTAAGAGAAAAATTGATGGTTCAGAGAGATTATAAAATCAAGATTTTTTTCTGTACAAAAGAACACCAAAATGCTAAATTCGACAAAATTATAGCTAATGAAGTAAAATAAGACCAAATAAAGGGAAAGTTTTATTCATTTAGATCAGCCATGCTTGACCAAAAAAAAAAAACAATTATGATGCCGCGTCCATATCATTAAAAGCAGAAAGTTTATGAATTTTGGTCAGCAGAAAGAGTCATTTACTGAAAGTTGTCATAAACTAAATTTATTTTTCTAATTGAATTCATTCAAGTGTATGAGAAAAAGAGTTCGTCTCGTAATAATCAGTCTAATATTCCTCTAAAACATTGATGAGGTCTCCGGAATATAAAAAGAAAGGAGGAGCTTGGAATGATGAAGCTGATTTTTGAATTTTAATTTTCTGCTGACATTAAAAAAAAAACAAAAAAGAAGATTTAAAGTTTTCAACGGCTCATTACAGGACTAGGTATTAGCTCCTGTATGACCCTACCACACCACTACCTTTCTTGTTGTGAAAGGTAAGACAGTTTTTTGTTGTGCGTATTGATGCTATACAACAGACGGAGCTCTAAGAGAGCAGCTTGGGCCACAACAAACTCTCTTCAAGCCCAGTAATTCAGACAATGCAAATAAGCCCGCAAAAACCCAGCTGTCACCTGCAACAAAGTACAGTATAAGCTTCACAGTACAATAGAGGAAACAGAGCAGTGAGAGACAAACCAGTTGGAGCGAGTTGTGGTGTAGGCCTGTAGCTCTATCTAGCCCCAACATTCCACTCTTATCCTTACACTGCTCATAAATGTTTGGCACGTGTAATGTGGGTCTCAACCAAAGGAACTACGACTATAATATTCTTTAAAGGTCTAATTGGTGAGATAATCAAATTTGGGAAGTAAATTAAGTATATAGCTATGGTATACATATAATGTAGTGTCTAATATTTAACCTTCTTTTTACTCGGTTTTATTCCCTTCACCAACAGGTAAATGGTCACATGGTGTAAAGCAAAAGACGTGGAGGTTTTCTTTGGAATTGTTGAATCACGAAACTTATGAAGCTCGACGAGACATGACTTCAACAAAAATAAAGTATTTGCCCAAGATCGAAACTATATTCACGTAACGGCGTGTTGAACTTACATCCAGTACATATATTCCATACTACTTTGCTGAATAACTATTCTATGTTTTATGTTCATAACTTACATGAATAACATACAACATAGTATAGTTATTCATGTAAGTTAATAACTATACTATGTTGTGATTACAGTAGGGGTATAAAAGATTATAAACCATATAACTGAGGTTGACTTACAGACCATCTGATCTATCCAAATTTAAATATTACATATAAAGTAGTACAATGTATTATTCTATTCTATTGTTGTACTATTCCACATAGCATTGAGTATATTATCCAGTATATTAGCAGTGCCATGCTATCTCGTTTTGAACTATTCCACACAGTTATGTAGTTTACCATATCAGATTATATTCCATTTGAAGGATCGATTGCTACACAAGGGTAATGGATTATATCAGATTATATTCCATTTGTAGTTTACCATATCAGATTATATCAGATTATATTCCAGTTGTGGTGTTGTGGTAGGTTGTGATTAAAATAAGATTATAAAAGATTATAAAACAGTGATAATAAATGACGTGGTGGTTTTCTGTAGGATAGTTAAATCACGAAACTTATGAAGCGCATAGAGAAACAGTTTACCTATTTCTGTTCCATTCTACATATGTCATCCATTTCATTTCGTTTTTCTATTCATCTATTCCATTTATAAATGATTATAAATAATCTATAGATCCTTTAGATTGCCTTGATATTTCGTTATGAACTATTCCATACGGTTATGTAGTATAGCATATCAACATATATTTCATTTTTAAGTTGGATTACATACGGTATTAGGAGGTGGGTTAGGAAATTAACCATCTACATTGAGGATGGACGCTAATCACTAAACAAAAGTTAGGAAAAGATAAACCCCAATCATTAGCTAGATCTTGAAATAGTTGTTAATCTTTTTCTTTTGTTTATCCCACTAAACAAAAGGTAGAGAAATATATAAACCACAATCAATAAACATAAGTTAGGGAAATATAAACCCCATAAATTGTCATTTAAAATGTTATGGACGCTTATCACTAAACAAAAATTAGGAAAATATAAACCCCAATCCATTATGCTTTTTAAGTTGGAATACTACATACGGTATTAGGGGGTGGGTCAGGAAAGTAACCATCTACATTGAGGATGGACGCTAATCACTAAACAAAAGTTAGGAAAATATAAACCCCAATCCATTAGCTAGATCTTGAAATAGTTTTTAACCTTTTTTTTTTGTTTACCCCACTAAACAAAAGGTAGAGAAATATAAACCACAATCAATAAACATAAGTTAGGGAACTATAAACCCCATATATTGTCATTTAAAATGTTATGGACGCTAATCATTAAACAAAAATTAGGAAAATATAAACCCAAATCCATTGGCGATTAAGCCATTTCTTTTGTGTACACCACTAAACAAAATTCTAAACTCTAATCACTAAACCATTACCCAAATATAAACCATAAAGTTATCCACTAGTAATAAACCCTAAACTTATCCACTAATCACTAACCAATACACGGAAAATATAAACCCTGATCCAACACTATCTTAAAAAAATATTATATACAAGTATGAATGTGGAAGATACATAGAATGGTATTAAAACGTCCAATATAGAACATAAGTGCTAATAAGATGGATTTCCATTCAATTGTATGTTAGATTTCCATTCAATAAATATTTTATTTAAATAATTATGTTACATAGAAGCTAATGTGTGCGTGATATAATATAATAAACAAACACCATAGAGAAGGTATGTGACCCCATCTTCAAGACTCTCCCAAAAAGTGATGCATTCAACATAGCCAAGCCATCATTTTCTAGTGAACTCTTGATCACCTCAATCTAACAGAGATTGAAATAGTAGTTCACCTTTTTATTTCCAGTTAGTTCAAATCTTGTGTCAAAAAATCTACTTGGAAGACCATCCATACCAAACATGGCGAAAGAACGTAATAGTAGCAACAATTAGTGAAGAAATCTATTATATTGTCTGTAGGAAGGAAATTTTTATGGCAGACATCAAAATTGTTGATAAAGAATTAGAAAATACATACGTTCTTCGCATGCTATTCCATTTCACATAGAATCGTGTGAAATTAAAATTTATTCTATTCCATCTCATATAGAATTTTCTAATAGAGCTCAGTCGATGTCCAGACGAAGAGAAACATATATGTTATTCCATTTTGAATATAATAGGCCTTACAAATTATTGATAAAGAATTCTAAAGTACATACGTTGTAGATCATGCTATTCCATCTGAAATTGAAAATTCCTAATAGATCGCATGCTATGTCCAAACAAAAATAACTTATGTTTCTAATAGATCAAAGAAAAAAAACACTGAGAACTTACAGCCGGTTCGAAGATCTGAGAATAATTGACTTGGTTAAGTTTGAGAGAAAGGGTGTGTCACTAAGCGCTGTTGAAACTCTAACGTGGAACTCAAACGCACAACATGATTGAAAATGGAGGACGAAGGAGATGGACAAACTTTTGATTGCATGCGGAGAGGAAGCGGTGGAGCTGATCGTTCACAAAGACCATTTGACTTCAAGATAGTTATCAAGAAGTGAAAAAGAAAAGATGTGAATATGGGCAAGACACGATTTACTTTTGTGTGATAAATAATTAATTTTTTTATTTTATTTTTTTAGCAGGTTCAGCCAGTTGAGTAAAAGGGTAGTATAGTATTAATATGTATATATATATATAACAGCGTGTATATGTCTGTTAGGGAAAATGACTACTAGGTGAATTATAATTTTTTTCATGGTTATAGGCTCCAATTTCCCTTCTTTAAAACTATGTACAATAGTTTTAAAATTCAACACCTTTTACTTTATTTTTTAAGATTTCATATCATTTTTTTTCTTCCATCTCATCATTCAACACACATTCAACTTTTAAACACTACAATGGTTTTGTTGAATAAAATTCAACATTCTATTTCACTAATTAACAATTTTTATATCTAAATTAATTAAGCCTAGTTTCTATTTATAGAAAAATTAAAATAGTAAATTTTCGTATAAAAATAAAAATAAATATTTTTTTATATAATGAAATTATTATTTTTAAATAATTAAAATGATAACAAAATATCAAAAATTGTTAAAAAAAATAACATGTGTCATTAATGAGCTCCACTTTATTCTTATTCAACTAGTTTAATCTTTTCAACACCAATTAATCCACATCATCAAATGTCATTTTTCAATATTCTCATTGTAGTGATCCAATAATTGAATCTTTTATTTAACACCCCTTTTGTAGATAGTCTAAGTTGTATAAATCTACCTTCAATAATATGGCAAAGGCAGTAGTGAAAAACAGTAAATTTTCAGTCTAAAAGAAGTGTTCTTTGTTTATTCACATGTTTATATCATATATCTGACCTAGAATTGTTTCAGTTTGTGATGAACAAAAGCTATTTTTATGTTTAAAGATCTTTGTTTTAATAAAATAGATACACAATATTTCAATTGTTTCCATGATTCCATTATCTTCTTCCTTTTCAACTTGAAATTTGATGACTCACCAGAAAACAAAACATGTCATGCCGTGGTTCATGTTGATAAGTGAAAGATTTTTGGCTTTGTGTTAAAAACTTAATTCCTACTCTAACCTAATCTACATTAGGCTGCATTGGGATCAAAGATCTTAAAGGGAAATTGAATGGTGAGTTTGAGATGAAATATTTAGGAAGATCTTGGACGATATTGGGAATGGACATAATTCAAGATAGAGAGAAATAGTGTTACTCCGTCACAAATGAAGTTATGGAAAAGGTTATTAGAACATTTGGTATGTTAAATTTAAAGTCAGTGGTTACACCAACTCTTTGTACAATTTAAACTAACAAGTTTAACCAATACGGAATGGAGAGGGGAGACAAAGCATAATGAATTTCTTTCCATATAAGGTATGATCGAGACCAAACCTAGCATTTGCAGTACGCTATATCAGTCGATTTAGAGCAAACAGGAAGAGTCCAATATTCAGTAGTTAAATGGGTATTAAGATACCTAAAAAGAAGGTTAAGTGAAATTTAACATTCAGGAAACCTTAAATGGGTATTAAGATACCTAAAAAGAGAGGTTAAGTCAAATTTAACATTCTGGAAACCATTTACCTTCAAGCAAGAACGTTTTTCGGTTACATGGTATGTGTTTCAGACTGGGGAAACACAAATTCATGAAAATTCCCAGACGGTTGCACTATCAACTACAGAAGCAGAATACATGACATTAAATGAAACAGTAAAAGAGGCAATTTAATTAAAAGACATGTGTTCAGATTTGGGTCCAAGAAAAATAATATCAAGACTCATTATGATTCACAGAGTACCCTAGCTCTAGGACAAAATCTGGTTCATCATGAGAGAAATAAACACATCGATTCCAAATTCCATTTCATTGAAGACCTAGTAGCTACATACGACACTATCCTAAACAAGATACACACTACAGTCAATCCAGCTAATTTTTCAAAAAACACGGTATATGGTCAGAAGTTTCAACTATGCTGTGAACTTTTGAATGTTCACTGAATTGACAGAGAAAGACCCAGGTGACCCAAGTTGTATGATTCAATCCTCACATAACACACAAAAAGTAAGGTGGATAATGATTATGGGAGTAGAATCAAAGATCAATAGGAAGTAAAAAGGAATGTCACACATAGAAGGAGTCACCTAGAGCATAAGTGGGATCTAGTGGACAGTCGGTTCAAGTGGAGAAACGGATGAAGCACCAACCAGCTCAAACTTGGAACAACCTAAAATAAATTACCGAATGCTAGTTAGTAACGGAACATAAGAAATTTAGCAGAAGAGTCTCAGAGCTTATCAGGAGAACGGAGATGCATGTCATCAGTTCATCAAATCTGAGTCATATATCTGAAAGTTCGAGTAAAGGCAAGTGAAAGATATCAGAGTACATTGGAGAACCAGAGAAATTAGACATCAACAAGAGATAATAACTTATGCCTAAGTTTATTTGGTCTTTACAAGGTTGTGGTATTCTCTTGTTAAATTGTTTGATTCTTGTATAACCTAAACTATTCAACATAAGCTTGCCCACGAGATGTATCGGTTTGAGGTTGCAAACTAGTTAAACTTGATTGTGTATTTACTTTCAAGTGTAGAACTGGACTGAAGATAACTTGAACTTTAAGTAATCCTAAGTTAAAAACTCTATTCCCTGCTCATGCATGAGAAGCATTTAGATCTGCAATCGCAATTGCGATTGTTTCTAGTTTTAATATCAGAATTCAAAATCAGCTAGTTTTAGACCATACATCGAATAGCAAGATCACACATGCTTACTTTCATACTAAAACCCACAAGGAGACGCTCGTCTAAAATCCACAATGACAAGAGTGGCAACACAATGAACAAGAGCTCCCAAGACTACAAACACATGGAATATCTGATGGCTATGTCCCGCAATGTCAAACGCTCCAGGCTTCAATCTCTCAGGCACACGGCTAACATAAAACAATGCTCCAACGAAATAAGACAAACCAGTAGCAAGCTCGCAAGCGAGAGCGAAGAGCACGTTAGGGTGACCCCAGTAAAGGCAAAGCACATGTGAAGCTGGTACCACGCTACAGAATCCCATTGCAAGGAAAAGATATGCCCTGAATGGTCTGAAACGCGGCGCTGAGAGAGCTGGAGCAAGCAGAGTGATGATGGCGAGGAGACCAAGGATTGAGATTGAGGAGAGGTAGAGGAAACGGAAGTTAGGGTGGCAAGAGAATGCGTAGTAGATAGGCGCGAAGAAAGTGGAGACGATCATGAGTGAGATTCCTGCGTAGTCTAAACGCCAAAAGAAGAGATTGAATCGTTTTGAGTGACAAGCGAAAAGGTGTGAAACAGAGCTACAGATTAAACAACCCATTGCTCCGGCTAAGTACAGGAGCCATGGCCATTTCGGAACAGCTTCTTGATGGTTTACTTCTCCTTGAGAGTTCAGAACTGAGATGTGTTCTGTCACGTTGGATTCCTGCGAGAGAGAATCTTTATTTTAGTTATGTTAACCGGAGGGCAAGACACATAGCATGCATATTAATTCTTACTAGATTTTGACCCGCGCAACCGCGCGGGTGTTTGTTTTCGTTTATAGTTATATAAACATTTTGTTTTCACTTGTAAATTGGTATATATTATAGTAATCACATATTTACGATATGTATAGTAAATATCTTTCAAACATAATAATATTATATAATAAGTGTTTTAATCAAATAGATTATTTCGAATTTTTTATATTATACATGACTTTCAAACATGTGTTTGTTTCTTCTTCTATATTTTATTGTTTGTTAGATTAGTATTTCATTTTTAGATAAAGTAATATAAATAGAGCTTGATTAAATATTAGTGTAATTTAATTTGAAAAGATAATATAAACTTCGAAGAATTTTTTGCTAAAAACTAAACTTATAGCTTCATAAATTAATATTATAAAAAGTTTATTAAAAAGGAACTTTTTAAACAATTTATTTATTTTTAAAGAATACAATTTAAAAATTTTACATTT
>CAKOAT010112155.1:39139-80765 GCA_932364175.1 Eruca vesicaria subsp. sativa
TGGATGCATTTAACTATTATTGACATATTTCCTTATAAATAATAGAAGATTCCTAAATTTATATCTATTGACATATTTTGCGTGACTAAGTTGGAAGGTGTGGGGTAATTTACCAAAACAAAATTGTTAAGCATATTATAAGATATAATAATGATAATATTATTAGAGAGTTAATGTAACATAACTTTCTAGTAACAGTTCATTTTTTAAAAAATCACACATGAAATCAAGTCATGACTTCTGTTTTAATATATAAGATATCCGTTGACGTATTTGGCATGCATAATAATGTAATGAAAACATATACTATTATTATATACAAAAGCTGATATACATGTATAGTCCAATTCGGATTAAATCAATCACTTTTTCCAAAAAGTACTAACTTTTTGAACATTTTATTTTAAAGGTAAGTTTCATTTTTTTCCAAAAATGTATTCATATGGATTTACCAAGTTTTTTTTTGCAAATTTAATAAAAATTCTTATTTTAAGTATACTTCCACAGTAGTATAAGAAACAACATATATCCAAAGTAATTATACAATAAGAAGAATTATTCTAAAGTACAAAAGTATTTTTAAACTTAGTATTAATATAATTTTATTTAAACTTTATCACTAAAATTATTTGTATCTAAATCATAATAAATGAGACCACCTAATAGTTTATTATCATCTCTAGAAAAATTAAACTTCCCTTTTTGGCCATCTCTTATTAAATGGTACAGTTCACATTTTATGTGTATGAAACATCAATATATAAATGTTTTCTCTTGAAAAAAGAGGCCACGGAAACGTTTCAATTCAATTGATTCAACTCAATTTGGTAAGTCGAGTAACATCATCATTCAAAGTGTGAATAAACTTTTCCTTTTTAGACAAATGAAAAGTAATTAATGTGAGTGGGATAAATTAACATAAGTTTCACAATGAGAAATTTTTATGATAGTTTTTTTTTTCGTTTATTTTCACAAAAAACCTTTAACGTAGAAATGACAAAAAAAAAAATTATTGAAAGAAAAATATATATTCATATATTCCTAGGATTAATTAATCCTAGATTTTTTTTTATTTAGAGTTAGGATTTTATGGTTTAAAATATTCAAAAATAGAAAATAAATATTAAAAATTTTAAATAAAATTTTGAAAATAGTTTAAAAAGCATTTTTGAATTTCAAAAGAAAAAAAAATCTTTTTAACAAACAAAAATTTGAAAAATAATAAAAAGTGTGACTTTGAAAATATATAATCCGAAAATATTAAAATATATATTTTTGGAAAATCTCTCAAATAGATCTTCTAAGTTTTTATCACAAAAATAGACCTCAAAAACTAAAATGACCAAAATAACATTTTTTATTTTGAAAATTTTAAGGATTAGTTGACCCAAACCCAAAAGGTATAATTGTATATTTACTTATTTTTAATAAATTATTTAAATTTATTTTTATCATTTTTATTTTTAAGGTCTATATTTGTGAAAAAAAACTTTTTTAAATCTATCCTAGAGAGTTTCTCATATATTTTTACATTAAATTTGTTATTTTTTATTTTTATATTTATTATTTATTATTTATATATTTATAAAATAATACACACAAAGTCTTTTGTCTTTGTAATGAAACTTCTTTTGGTTATTTTCTTTCTTGAGTATTTTTTTTGTGACATAAACTTTAAAAAATGAAATTTGAAATAATTGATCTTTCACTAATGAATATTTTTAATTGAGAGATAATAATGCCACTTTATAAATATTTACACATTTAAAATAGGCTGCGATTTCAATAACATATTTATTGATAGATTTCAACAGACATCTAATGATTAAACTTATGAATAAATTATTATTTTTTAAAACAAAAGGAAAAAATAGATGAATTTCCCTTTTCAAAACTTTTTTTAGAAACTCATGAGATACTTTTAACACACGTTTCATATTAATGGTTTATTTTCTTTGCATCTTAGTTTTAGTAATATTTAAAACTAAATTGAAAATATTAACGTTCATATGAACATCATGTTTTAGATGTCAATGGGAACACTCTTATGTAATGTAGATGCTTTTAGTCTTCTTCTTTTTTGATAAAAAAAAAAAAAAGAAAGTCATTTCTTTTTTTTACTCAAAAGCTAATGTGATTTTTTGAAAAAGAATTTGTAGGCTCAAAACACAAGAGAAGAAAGATCCAAACAAACATATCGAAAAGAACACATGGTGGGGGCAATTAACTTTACCACTACACTCTACTATTAGAAAATGCCAAACATCATACGTCTAATATGTTACACAGAAGATAAGATAAGTCGCGAAATTAAAAATTAACAAAGAAACAAAAAGCTTACATGACGAAGCAGGGTCTGATTGCTGGAGGCGCGAATCCACGCTCTATCCTCGGGTCCCACACACCCCAAAAAAAAGCCGGTATATTTTTAAATTAAGAAACAAGAAAGTAATATAACAAATACCGATTTTAACCTCGAAGGTTCTTACCCGGACATGCCGTTGAAGAGTCCAGCAAGGCTAAGCTCCGTCGTCTCTAACGAACTCACCACCATCATCCACATAAACACCAGAAACCCGATCAAGTGCCTGTTAAAAGACAACAAAATCAAAAAGCCGTCTTAGCTCAGTGGTAGAGCGCGTGACTTTTAATCCCGTGGCCGTGGGTTCGATCCCCACAGACGGCGTTCATTTAACATTTTTGAAATTGGATTAGTAACTACGTACGTCCAGATGTTGAGAGTCTCGTTATGCCAAGAGAAGGCACTGAGGAAGGTATCTTTGAGAGACCATTGGCATCGGTAATGATCGTGTATAAACTCGTTATCCTGCAAATACTCAGGCAACTCCTCGAACTTCATCAACCTCCTCACCATTCTCGTCTCTTCTCCCGAGTCCAACCTTTTAGAATCGCTAACCGCCACCGTCGCCGATGATTTCCTCGCCGCTCTTCGTCTCTTCATGCTGGTTTCTTAACGAGAGAGGAGAGAAATCACAGCTCCGGTCAAACGAATCTATCTGCGACGGCGAGTTTACGTCCGTCGCTTTCTTTCGGTTATCGCGAATCTATGATATTCGGTGGTCCTCCTGAGTAGTCGCTTCGTATTTATATGGAGACGAGGGGTCTTTCAAAGCTTTTGTGCTTGGGTGATTGTGATTGCATCGTTTGATGGGAGTGCTTACGTGTCTGGCCATAGTTGGGTGGAGAGATTTGATTCGTGTGGGGTTGGATACACGTGATTAATTGTTACTCTACGGCCACGATGAACAAGTTTTTGAATCAAAGGACCATGTGGGTGACGGTGAGAAATGCACAAAGTGTGATGCGTAACTCAAGCAAACTATCTAAATGGTTCCGTGGAAATTTCATTTGATGTTACTCCATATCATTTTGTTGGTACATTTTTGTATTAAAATATTATTAAAGCATTTCTATTGGATGATATTCAAAGTAAATATTAACAATAACTTTTTTGAAAATATTTGAAAACTATGAAAGATGTATAAGAATATATCCAATGGAAAACTGGCCAACCAAATGAGTACTCGTTGCGGTTGCGTTCTCCAATGCAACACTAAACATCAAATTTAGTACAGATTAATCTTTAATAAGACATTAAAAATTTAGTGTAATACTATTCACCACACCAAATATTAAAATAATATATTTTATTATTTTTATTTAATTATAATAGATTAGTTTATTAATTAATTTTAAATTATAGTTAAAAATGAATAGATCATACTCCCTCTGTTTCATTATAAGTGTCACTTTACAGCTGTGCACACAGATTAAGGAAACAATTAATTTTACATATTTCCTATATAAAAATACAATTACCCATACACCTAACCATATTTTAACCAATAGAAAAACAAATTACATAATAAAATTAATAAATTTTGCATTGAAAACCGAAAACGACACTTATTCTGTAACGTAGAAAATTCTCTACAACGACACTTAATATGAAACGGAGGGAGTATTATTTGTAGGTTTTATTTGTATTTTCACATTACTAGAGCATTAAACTATTATTGTATTTATATTTTTAATTAATAATAGAATTAAATGAGTCAATTACATTAAATTGTTAAAATAAAAATGATTTTCATTTTAACTATATAAATTTTAATTTTGAAGAGTATTTTTATAAAATAAACAAATAAATATACGTATTAAATAAAAATATAAATAACATATATAAATAAATAGAAAGATAAAGTTACTAAATCTTAACAAATAAAAAAATAAAGTGATAAATATAATTAGTCAATTCTAAATAATAATGCATTAAATTATCTATACTAAAAAATAATAATAAACTATAATGAGTAATTTTCCATAAAATATTGTTTTGGTGTATAATTTGGTGTGATGGTTGAAGATAAAATATAAAGTTTCACACCAAAACATCAAATTTGGTGGTTGGATATGCTCTTAGTCTACGAAAAAACGACCAATTCCCACATCAACACTAATTAGAACATTTCCAATGTATATCTCTATATTTTTCTCTAAAATAGATATCTCTATCATATAAGTGAATTGGTTCCAATATATGATTCTAGAATATAGTTATCCTATTTTAGACTATCTCCAATCCACCTTTATTTCTATCTCGACATTTTTTCATAAAATAGAGAAATTTAATTATAGGTAGATTTACTCCAATGTGTATCTCTATAATAGAATGTCTCTCTATTCATAGGGAAAAATATAAAGATATACAATTTTCACTTCTTAAGATAGAGACAAATTAATTTTTCTCTATATTTTCCTCTAAAATAGAAGAATTCTATTATAAATACATAAATTAGAGATCCACATTTATAACAGAGATTGTTATTTTAGGGGATAATATATAGGAATGATATTTTTCTCTAGCGGTGAAAATAGCATTTTTCTATATTTCCCCTAAAAATATAAAAACTCTATTATAGAAACATACGTTGGAACAAAATCACCTATATAATAAAAATTTTTATTTTATGAGAAAATATAGAGATAAAAATAGAAATGAACTAAAGATGATTTTAGTGATCCGATCTCAAACATATCAGATTTGCTAAAACATATTTTACATTAAATATATCCAACTTTCATACTTTAACGCTTAAAAATGAATAGTACATACATTGACTAATGTTGACACTAAATCCATGAATTAACTGTTTATTTAAGGTCACGTGACACTAAATTAGAATTTAGCCAATGCACTTTTGTGGAGGGACGACTGCTATTGGAAAATGTTCTCGGTGTGTGAAGGCTACATTTCCAGAGGCTATAGAACTTAACCTATGCGCTTTTGTGGAGGGACGACTGCTATTGGAAAATGTTCTCCTGGCCACCGAGCTTGTCAAGGACTATCATAAGTCCTTTGTCTCTTTTCGTTCTTCTATGAAACTGGACATCTCCAAAGCGTTTGACACAATCAACTGGTCTTTTATTGAAGCCACTCTTCAAGCTATGAATTACCCAGACCTTTTTGTTACTTGGATAATGCGATGTATAGATACTGCAGCTTTCTCTGTCTCAATTAATGGTAAAATGGAGGGTTTCTTCTCAAGCTCCAGAGGTATAAGACAAGGATGCTCCTTGTCTCCCTATTTATATGTTATTGTCAATAATATTCTCTCCAAACTACTGAACAAAACAGCTTTTGTTGGTCATATTGGTTTCCATCCGCAGTGTAAGGAGGTTCAGCTATCCCATCTGAGTTTTGCAGACGACATAGTTGTCTTCACTAATGACACGCCCGCTTCTCTGAGGAGTACACTGTCGGTGTTTGATCAGTTTGCAGTCATGTCGGATTTGAGGATCAATGTCACTAAATCTACTGTATTCGCTGCGGGAAGGGGGAAGCAAGAACTGGAGAATGAAGCTGCAGTATGTGGTTTGTCGATCTCAGCTTTACCTATTAGGTATCTTGGGCTCCCTCTTACCACAAAAATAATGGGAAAGAATGATTATGAACCGCTGATCACAAAAATAAGGAACCGGATGCTATCTTGGACTAGTAAGGCCCTTTCCTACGCGTGAAGATTGCAGTTGATAAAGTCGGTTTATAGCAAGCATTACTAATTTTTGGTCTGCTGCTTTCTGCCTCCCACAAGCCTGTATTGATGAAACAGAAAGTAATTGTTCTGCATTCCTATGGAGTAGATCCCCCAATAATACCTCGAGTTCCAAAGTTGCTTGGTCGGAGGTGTGTTGCCCTTATGATGAAGGCGGTCTTGGGATACGCAGAGTTCAGGAGGTGAGCACTGTGTTCATTTTGAAGCTCATATGGCGATTATATACCCACTCCTCTTCTCTGTGGGGTGTATGGGTTAAACAATATCTGCTTAGAGGAGAAACTATTTGGGATGCAAAAGACACGGGTCTTGGTTCGTGGGATGGAGGAAATTGCTGAGATACCGTTCATTGGCTAAGCAGTTTTTACAGTTGAGTATTAGGAAGGGACAGACGGTTAGATTTTGGACTGACATCTGGTTTCCAAAAGGCCGGCTGGTTGAACTCGCTGGTGCTCTGGGAACTCATAAACTGGAAATTGCAAGGAATGCATGTATCTGTGACGTGTATGTTGGTGACGAATGGATGATAAGGGTCTGTCGTGAGCAAGCTTTGGCTGCCCTTGTGCAGGAAATAAAAGGGTTTCCTCTAACTTTGACAGATGAAGAAGATGGGGTTCTTTGGAAGTCGGGACCCGATTTATATGGTGAGAAATTTGTTACATTGGACGTATGGCACCAGATCAGATGTCGTAAGGATAAAGTTTCTTGGAGTAAACTGGTATGGTTCCCTCAATGAGTGCCTCTCTACGCTCTTATTACATGGTTATCTTTCCTAGACAAGCTTTCTACTGTCATCGTACTAGTAGGTGGGAAGCCCGCAAGGCTGTCTCTACTGTAGGGAACCTAATGAGACAAGAAACCACATCTTCTTTGCCTGCCCTTATACTTTCACGCTGTGGCTCAAGGTAGTAGGGAACCTTTTTGGTGTTGATCCTAACCCTGATTGGAACATCACTATTATGCACCTTCAGACAAGTACCTATGATCGACTCACTTTTATCCTGCTGCGAATGGTCCTGTAAGTTGCTATCTATTCGCAGCATTGTGTTTCCTATCATTCATCTCCCTCCAAATTTGGAGAGAGAGGAATGATAGGAAACACAATGCCACTGCAAAACCGCTGGAACAGCTTGCTCGTATGATCGACAAGACAATGCACAATCGCATTACATCCACCAAGTATTTCTTGAAGCCAAAGATGAGGAGGTTACTTTGTAGATGGTTGAAACTCATATTTTTAGACGTTTAAACACTACTTACATATATTTTTTTACAGTAATTAATAAATTTAATATTTCATCAAAAAAATAATTAGAATTTAGGGAGGGGAAAGAGGGGCTTTAAACCCATGTTGGAACACTGAAACCTCCTAAGCTTAACAACAGAAGTCAAATCTAAGTTTGTGATTGTACAAGTTTGTGATTGTATCCTCTATGGTTTTTATTTATAGGTAATGCACATTTCATTATGATATTTCCATTTTCGTCATCTTCCCATATCTGTTTTAATATCTCTTTTTATTTTTATAATCTCTAACCTTTTTTTGGACAAAATGTGAAATCGTTCGTTACGGAACATCATTAAAAGTATATGATAATTTTAGCAAATTAGTTTAAAGTATATGATGTATTCTAGCAAATTAGGTTCTACAATGAATTAGAAAGTTTTTTAGGGTCATATGGCAGTGTAATTTTCTTTTATGTATTAACTTTAAAAAAAAAACTGAATATCTAAAATCAACATTTCACTTTGTTATATTCAAGATCATCTTTGTCGTATCCATATTAATCTTTGTATATTATGTTTTTCAAATTAGGTGTTCATGAACTGAAATCATTCGGCCGTGGTTTTTACATGGTCTATTTAAATTCGATCCACTATATTAAAATAAAATTAGTTAGAGAAAAATACAAATATAATTAATAAAAAAAATACATAGTATTAATAAAAATACAAATATCAAATTAATTAACACAAAAATTTAGGTTTATGTGTATATAATATATTTTTTTTCAAAATTTCTGAGGATCTAAGGTCAATTCTTTCATTTACCTTTAGCGAGGAGTGGCCCTACTTATATCAATCAAATTTCGTGCTCGATTGCTTTCCGAATTTGATGGAGCAAAAGATCGAGAGATGAGTGTTAATATTTCCAATTTTTGCCCAAAACATTATATCTTGATATGTAATAGTTTAGTACAATTATTTTAATTATTTTGCTGAATTCAGAACAAATCTGTAGAAACGTATATTAGTGGATGCGTGTCCGGATAATAGCTTTACGGATGTGGTTTCCTAGAATCCCATGAGTATTAATAGTATTCGTTCGTGGCCACCTCTAATATCTATGACCATCTTTCACATAAATTGTTATCATACTTGAAACTTCTCTTTGAAGTATCTCCTGTAGTACAGCAAGATAAAGAAGAAATTTTTGTTCAGAACTAAAACTTTTCTTGGAAGTATCTTCGTGTAATTTAGAGAGTTTCTGATTAGTAAACAAAATTGATTGAATCATCCACTTATTCATATGTCATAACCCAGACCGATTAGATATTTTATATAAACAGATAAATTGTTTGAAGTATATCCTTTAGTACAGAAAGATAAGAAGATATTTTTGTTCAGAACTAAAACTTTTCTTGGAAGTATCTTCGTCTAATTTAGAGAGTTTCTGATTAGTAAACAAAATTGTTTGAATCATCCACTTATTCATATGTCATAACCCAGACCGATTAGATATTTTATATAAACAGATAAATAACATATTATCCAATCATTACAACGTCAGCGACGCAATAACTAGGGATGGACATGAGGTAAGTATCCAGTATTTTTCCGATACTTTGATACCTGACTTGACTTGTTCAAGTAGTTAGATTTGCTACTTGTACTTAACTCGTTTAAAACGAATACTTGTTGTATCAAATACTTGTCAAAATTTTGATTACTTGCCAGTTATTTGACTTATTTTGTTACTTGTTCAAATCTATTATTTAAATAAAAAATACTTGATTTCTTGAATTTATAGTTAATTTTCAAGTACTTAAAACTCAAGATATAATAGATTTTAGATTGAAAATCACATTCTTAAGTTTTTAAATAAATATTTTTGATTTTTAAATCACAAATCTCTATCAAATTTTGCTTACATTAATTTAATGTCTACATTATATTAAGTTTTATTTATAAAAACATAAATGTTAATAATATTTTTAATGAATATTAAGTATAATTATCTTATTATATAAAGCTTGTTTCTTCAAAGTTACTAATTAACATGATCGCGACATATGGTAATAAAAATCGTGAGATTATGACATGTGACTATTTCATAATTAACATATATATATATATATAGATAGTAACAAAAAAAATTGTTAAAAAAATAATTAGAAATATTATGTAATAGTAATTTTCCATTTTTAAAATCCTAAATAAAGGATATTTACAAAAACAATATTTGATAGTAATTTTCCATTTAATATTGTGGCATGTATTAAAATTCTCATGATTAAAAATACATATACTAAGATAATAAAAATAATTTCAAAGGTATTAATTTTCAAAATTGTTTAAAATTAAAAGACAAAAAGAAGCTAAATGATTCTTATTATATAAAGTTTGGTTATTCAAAGTTACTAATTAACATGATCGCGACATGTGGCAATAAAGATCGTGAAATATGACATGTGTCAAACAAATTGTCAAAACTATTTCATAATTAATATATCTTATTATATAAAGCTTGGTTTTCAAAGTTACTAATTAACATGATTGTGACATGTGGCAGTTACATATCTAAGATTATGACATATGTTAAATCATAATTTTCCTTTTTTTTACTTAAATACTTAATCTAAACGAATTTATTTTTTTTCTTACAATTTTCCTTCTTAAAAATAGACTTAAACTAAACAAATTTAAATCATAACTTTCCTTTTTAAATACTCAAACTAAAAACGAATTTCCTTTTTTCTTACAATTCTATTTATAAAAAATACTCATACTAAAAGAATTTATTTTTTTCTTAAAAATAATTATTTAATAGTATTTTTCCTTTTTAAGTTAAAAAAGGAATTCATAATTATCTTTTTTTTTTAGGATTTGTAAAAAGGAAATTAAATACAAAGAATATTTACTTTTTACTATTAAATTAAATTTATTTTTTTCTTAAAAATAATTATTTAATAGTATTTTTTCCTTTTAAAAAAGGAATTCAAATTTTTTCTCAGAAATAGTTATTAATAGTGTAATTTTTACAAAATATTGTAAACAAAAAAAACGATATTAATATTAGTATTTATTTTCCTAAGCATGGGTTTAGAATAATTACAAAGAAAAACAGTATTTTAAGTTTTATATACAAAATAAAATCTTAAAAATTCTTATAAATATAATAGTATTNAAAAAAGGAATTCAAATTTTTTCTCAGAAATAGTTATTAATAGTGTAATTTTTACAAAATATTGTAAACAAAAAAAACGATATTAATATTAGTATTTATTTTCCTAAGCATGGGTTTAGAATAATTACAAAGAAAAACAGTATTTTAAGTTTTATATACAAAATAAAATCTTAAAAATTCTTATAAATATAATAGTATTTTAGATTTTACAAAGAGAATTCTAAAACCAAAATTTATTATAATTTTATTTTAGTTGTAGAATATTATTTGCACTACCAAATATAATATGTGTTTAAAATAATTAGAAGTCTATAAATTTATTTTAGTTGTAGTATTTATTTAAAATAAATTATATTTGAAAATTCAAAAAACATGGGTTAAGATAATTACAAAATCAGTAGGCATTGGTTTAAAATAAAGAATTTTCTTTAAAATTCTAAACAAAAAGAGAACTGTAAAAATATTTTTATTATTTTCATATAATTAACTATTTTTTTATGGAAGCCCATTGGTCTAGGTTTGACTAAAGATTATTTTTTTTACATTATCAGGTCCATGTTTTGAGTTTGTGAGAAGGAAAATTATCAGTTTACTGGACAAAATGTTTATAAGATAATTTTAGCATTGTACAAAAAATATGTATGGGGTGAGTTCTATGTAAAACTTATGGGGATGTAGACGTGAATCCTTATAAAATGCGTACAATTGTTGACTGTAGAACGCTTATGTAATTTCTTTCACAATTTGTATTAATATAATTAACCACCGTTAACAAAACTATAATTGTTTTATATCATCGATACACATTGATATTTATCTATAAGATTTAAAAATAATATATAGTTAAAAATAAATAAATATATCGATATATACTGATCTATTATTAAAGTTTAAAACTAATCAATTTTCTTCAGTTACAAAATTGAAGTAATAGTCGATGATGGAAATTATTATGATTTAAATTTGTTTAGTTTAAGTGTATTTTTAAGAAGGAAAATTGTAAGAAAAAAATAAATTCGTTTAGATTAAGTATTTAAGTAAAAAAAAGGAAAATTATGATTTAACATATGTCATAATCTTATGTTATTGCCACATGTCACAATCATGTTAAAATAAAAATCTTTTTAATGATTGTTTCTTTTTTCATGCCTATTAAAACATGTACTAATACAATATATTTTCATAAAAGATTATTCATACAATCGAGATTTTAAAACATTATTTTTATAAAACACATATATTTTTGTGGCTATAAGAATCAAAATAGGATAAAATTTCATAAGGTATTAATAGTTTTATTACCTCTAAATTAGATGATAAAATGTTGATATATAATGTTTTCTATTACCTATACAACTAAGATTATTTGCAATTCACTTATAGATTCATCTATAAATTTTTTTTTCTAAAATAGAGAAATTCTATTACCAAAGTATATAAATGATAAAAGCACAGAAAATTTAAGACCTTACAATGACAACACAAGCATTACTAAATTACAATTGAAACTTCATAATATGTTTGAGTAAGAAGAATAAAAGCAAATTAATAAAGACAAAACTAAGAGTTTAATAAAGTATATTCCATTATCATATACTTGATTGGCTTGATTCACATTTCAAATTCTTTGTATTTCACTCTAATTTACATTTCTTTAGATTGCGTTTAATTTGAACTTTCGGGTCTTGCTTATTTTCTCTAGCTCTACGTATATGTGCCATGATTATTGAATTAAATTTTAACCAAAACTTATGTAAAAAACCGAATTTGGATTCCTAAAATGAATTCGACACACCATATATAAAAACATTCAATTTCAATAAAAAAAGTTTCTTATTTTTATCTTTTTTCTTAAACTTATAAAACATTAATCAAAATCCGTGCAACGCACGGGTCCATATCTAGTATATATATATAGATAATAACAAAAAGAAATTTTCTTAAAAAAAAATAATTAGAAAAATTATTTAATCGTAATTTACCTTTTTTAAAATCCTAAATAAAGGATATTTACAAAAATAATATTTGATAGTAATTTTCCATTTAATATTGTGGCATGTATTTAAATTTTCATGATTAAAAATATATATACTAAGATAGTAAAAAAATAAATTCGAAAATATTAATTTTCAAAATTGTTTAAAATTAAAAGGAAAAAAAGCTAAAATTTTTTAATTGTAGTTTTCCTTTTTACAAATCCTAAACACAAAGATATAAAATTTAAAAAAATAATTTTGAAAAAAATAATTTTAAATATTGTTTAAAAGTAAAAAAAATAAATAAATAGTATTTAATTGTATTTTTTCCTTTTTTACAAATCTAAAACAACAAACTGTTCGTAAAATAGATTATTATCAATTTTTCTTTTCTAAAATCCTAAAAAATATTATTTGATATTAGTTTTCCTATTATAACTTTATATATGTAAAAATATATTATATTAACAAAAATATATATAAGAAGAAAATGAAAATGATTTTACAGATAAAAATAGGTTTAAAATTTTTTAATAGCAATATTTCTAAACCATTTTCTTTTAAAAAATTTCAAACAAATAAAGATTTGCAAAAAAATTTATTTGATACTAATTTTCCTTTTCTGAAATTCCGACTAAAAGATATTTGCAAAGATATATTTTATAGTAATTTTCTGTTTTTAAAATCTTGACCATAAGAGAATTACTAAAGAATGTTTAATAATTTTTTAAAATCCTAAACATAAGTATTTGTAAAATAATTTACAGTAATTGTCCTTTTCTAAAATCTTTAACATAAAAAAATTATAAAAGAGAGCTTAATAGTAGTTTTCCTTTTTTTTCAAATCCTAAAAAAAAAATGTAGAATAATTCTTTCAAATATTATTTATGCTCTTTTCTTCTTAAGGTGATGATTATTTTTAATATAAATATACTAAGATTATAAAAACAAAATTTGAAGATATTAATTTTAGAAATTGTTTAAAAGTATAAAGAAAGAAGTTAAAAGTGTTTAATTTTAACATTTACGAATCCTAAACAAAATATATAAAATAGTAAAAAAACGAATTTAAAAATATTAATTTTAAATATTGTGGAAAAGTAAAAAAAAAAACGGTTTTAATTGTAGATTTCCTTTTTGCAAATCCTAAACAAAAATAATAATATTCTTAAAGTATATTATTAATTAACAGTTGGCTTTTATAAAATTCTAAAGAAAATATTGTTGTAAAAGATAATTTGATAGTAACTTTGATTTTAAATTTTTTATATATGTTAAAATATATTATGGTTAACAAAATATATATACTAAGATGATAAAAGCGATTTTACAATTAAAAGTATTTTAAAAAAATTAATTAATAGCATTTTTTTCAAAACTATTTTCTTTTACAAAATTTAAAAAATAAAATATTTACAAAATATTTTATTTTATACTAATTTTTCTTTTCTAAAATATTGAAGAAACTGTAATTGAATAAAATATTTGATATACTAATTATCTTTTTCTAAAATCTTAAGCATAAGAAAATTGTAAAAAAGTTTCTAATAGTAGTCTTCCATTTTTTTTCAAATCCTAAACAAATTATGTTTGTAGAATAATTATTTGAAATATTTTTATTTTATTTTATGCTTAAACTGGTGATGATTTTTATTGTTATTATATTTGTCATGCTGTCGTGCGTTAGTTTTTGTCATAGTTATACTTAGGTGTTTGTATGTAGTATAGATGTTTTGACATTATACGTAAGTTAATGTGTCTATTATGGTTTTGTGTGTTTGTTTTATAGACACTATAAAATTAGTTATGCTGTTTTTTTTTCTTTACTTTAAAATTACTTATGTTGTTGTAGTTAAGTTAATGTCAATGACATTTGTTACCTTTGTTTACCTTTTTGCTTATGTATGATTGTTAAATTATTTAATTAAAAATCCTAACTGTAAAAATAGTAGTATACAAATTGTAAAATGAGCAAATTTGCTCAATATACCAAAAGAAACTCAATATTAGGGATTTTCCATGGTTTTAGTGGAAAAATAGTGAAAGGGAGGGAGAGAGATAAGAGAGAAAGAGGGTAGATAGTTAAGTTATGGGTTTAGTATGTATATGGGGTGTAAATTATCTTGTAAAATAGTAGTTAATAAAAATATGTAATAGTATTGAAATAATTATCTGATAGTAATCTAACTTTCGGGAATTCTAAATAGAAGATAATTGTAAATGATTGTATAATAGTTATCTTTATTTTCTAAAATCTTAAACAAAAATGTAAAATAGTATTTGTTAGTATTTTTGGTTTTTAAGTTATAAATAAAAGAGCTTATTAATATAATGTTTTCTTTTTCAAAATCAAAAAAGAAAATTTAAAAAATTTATTTAATAGTAATTTAAAACATAGAGATTTTGATAATAAACATGATATATTTATGTTACTACATCTGAGTTTTAATATATAGTATTTCTAATCTATTTTATTAAACTGTTGTTATGAAAATTATCATTAAAATTAATTTAGAAAATTATTTAAGAACACACAAATTTAATAAAATGGCCTAATTGTTAGTAAAAAATGAGAAACAAGTAATTTTAAAATAATTATACACATAGAAAAAATTACAAATTCAAAAACTGGAAAAAAACTAAAAAAATTGTTTGAAATACTATAACTTGAATACCATTTCACAAATTCTAAATTCTGAAATAAATCTCACACAACATATACAAAAATAATCCTAAAATATAAAATAATTTATTATTTTATGTCCATTATAAAATTAAAACAACAAATAAAATATGTGCTTATTAAGATATAAATACTAATCGGAACTTTTATGGAAAAATAAATTCTTAATTTCTAAAATAAATCTTACAAAACACATTAAAAAAATAATAAAACTAGAAAATGAATTATTATTTTTATATTTTATAAATATTAAAACATCAAATAAAACTTGTGCAACGCACGGACCCATATCTAGTTATATATATAAGCAAGTAGCAAGTAAACAAGTCAAATAGTTATAGAAATAATGAGGTTTTGATACTTGACTTGTATTTAAAAATATAGATACATGTTACTCGATTTGTCGATAGCAAATACTTGTTTTTTCAAGTCGAATACAGAACAAATAAGTAGATACAAGCCAAATACCAAGTACTTGTGTCCAACCCTAGCAATAACTTCAAGTTGTTTTAAACATCTTCAACAGATGGTTGTTACGCCAAATTCACGAGCTCCACGTAACTTCCTTGTAACGCAAGACAACGTTACTACGAGACAATTGTTGTTCTCCGCATTAAGTATGTTTACAAGAAAACAAAGCTTGTAATATCTCAAAATTATGACCAAATCTTTTAGAGGAAAAAAAAAACTATAGCGAGATTGTGTAGTACAAAAATGAAAGAAGATTCTGAAGATATCTTTCTCGGAATGCAATGAAAACGATCAATCGATCTTAACAGAAGAGTAGATAAGCCTGGTGAACCAAAAGCAAGCGTAGAAACCAATAGCTCCCGTGAAGACAAAGAAAACGTACGAGACAATGAGCATATACCCGAAGTAGAGGATTGCAGACACAAGCTTGGTGATCTCTAGCTTAGTGTAGAAGTAAAACGCTGCGTAGAGAAAGAGGTACACCGCTGAAGAGCCAGATGTCAAGTAAGATCTCCACCACCACTGATAGTCTTCACTGCAGAGCTGAAAGTAACAGAGGACTACCGTGATCTCTGCGCAAGTGATGATCAAGATGATGAAGACGATAAAGAGGAACCCGAATATGTAGTAGAACTGGTGTAGCCATATGGAAGTGAGTATGAAGAAGAGCTCGATGAAGACTGCACCAAACGGAAGAATGCCTCCGATCAAGATAGAGAAGATTGGGTTCATGTACCAAGCTTGTATTGGGACCTGTCTCGGTATCTTGTTGGTTTTCACTGGATCTTCTAGCGCAGGTTTTCTGAAACCGATGTAGCTACCGATGAAGACTAGTGGCACAGAGATTCCGAACCACAGGACGACAAGAGCAAACATCGTACCAAATGGGACCGCACCGGATGACTTCTGTCCCCAGATAATGGCGTTAAGAACGAAGAACGCGACAAAGACCGTCGCTGGGAACATGAACGCGGTTCTCAAAGCGATTTTCTTCCATTCTGTTCCTCTCAACGTTTTGTAGAGACGAGAAGAGGCGTATCCAGCCAAGAGTCCCATGAGAACCCAAAGCAAAAGCATAGCCGTCATAAGACCACCACGGTTGGAAGGAGACAAGAAGCCGAGACAGGCGAAGATCATGGTGACAAGAATCATTCCAAAACACTGAACTCCAGTTCCTGCATAGACACAGAGCAGCTCCGGGTTTTCCGGCGGTCTGAAAACATCTCCGTGGACCAGTTTCCAACCCGTCTCTTCGAGGACCTCTTCGTGAGTCTCTAACTGATTGTAGTTGGAGATATCTCGGTAGAGTGTTCGTAGCATGATCATAGCGACCATACCGGAGAGGAAAAGAACAATCATCATAGAGTTAACAATTGAGAACCAATGGATCTGATCATCAGCCATGAGAAGGTAAGTGTCCCACCTAGAAGCCCATTTCACCTCACTTTCCTGGAAATCAACGTCATATGTGAAGATAATCTCGCTCCCTTCTTCGACCTCTTGAGGAGACTCAGAGTTGGTGACAGCACGCTTTGTATGCGGATCACATGTTGTTAACCGAGTCTTTTCATTCCACTCACCTTCATATTCATGCTTTACACTGCATTTAACATAAAACCATATAAATGTTAGTCTACACACTGCAGAGTCAATTTCTTATAAACATAACATGATCACAAAAAAACGCTACCTGAATGGCTTGACCTCAAAACCGACGATTCTTGAAGAATCAGTCTCTATGTCTTTGTGAAACCTGACAGTGAAGGTCAAGTGGTTGTGGATAAAATACTTTTCCTCTTTTTTCTACAAGAACCAGAGTACAAAAAGTTAGAACAACAAAACCTTCCTTTATAAACTTAACACAGAAAGGTGATGATGGTAAGCTCTTACGCCCACAAAGATCCCCTTTAGACCAACATGGAAACCATGCTGATAAACCACAACATTATCCTGATCTGGCCTTTGCACCGGAACTACTAGCGGAAGGTTGTCCAAAATCCTGCATAACAAAACCCAAACCACCTCATAAACACATTCAACCAAAGAAGACGGATGAAATGCCTCACATGTTAACACGATATTCATCAACAATCTTCTCCTTCAACGCCTTGGCGCTTTTCTTGTCGAGCTTTACACGACAAACTGCAGCGCACATCTGAGATTCCCTCATTTTAAACTGCAAACAGACATAAAGATCTCATCAAGACACATAGCGAAAGAAAGAACTCAAAGTGATAGAAAGAAAGAAAGGAAGATAGATACCACAAAGGGAGAGTTCTCAATCCGATCACCACGTAGAACTTCCCCAAGATTCTCTGCACTGTCAACGATCTTCTCTGGACGACAATAAGGAAGAGAGTAATAGGAATATGGAAGCTGAGTCTTTGTAGATGTCAGTTTATTAACTTTCACCATCAATGCATCTCCCTGCAAATCAATAATCACATATTCAACTTTCATTCAATACACACTCTACCCCAATTGTTCCAGTTCGGGTTACTTCGCTTATTGCTCAGATGATCCGTTTAAATTCCAATAATTTGATTATTCAAAACCACTCTCGGTTCGTTTTTTCGGATATTTTAACTGAATACTCATTAACTACGACAAAATCACTTAAAATTTGAAAATAACAAACGAAAATGGCTACAACATCTATACACTAACGGAGCAATAATAATCTGTAAACCTAAAACTTTGTGACAAATTGAGATCAGATTCTCCTCAAAACGAGAGTAATAGATCCAAAATTTAGATAGATTTCTTCGTCAAACGAAGAATTGCACCGGATCTAAATCACAAACGAATCAACGTAATCGATAAAGATGATCTCGGTGTGAATCAAAACTCTGATGATCTTATTAGCCACAAAACGAAACTACATTACGAGGCTACGATTTTTTGTTGTTGTAACTGACCATTTGAAAATCCTGTGGCGCGACGCCGGGAAGGTAGAAGCTGTGGACATTGACATTGAGTGCGAAGAAGACGACGCAAGCGAAGATCAGAATCCGTATCTCGATCGATCCTCTTAGAATCGCCATTGATGAGCTTGAGGGATCTCTTCTTCTTCTTCTTCTTCTTATTCTTCTTGGTGGAGTGAATTTTCTTTAAATGTAAGAAGGCTTCATGGGAGTTGGATGATTTTTAACCGTTGGATCTCCCTTTGAACGTCGTTTGATCTAATCAACGGTTGATGTTTACTCGTTTGGAGCTGTCGGTGATTCTTTTTTGCATTGGTGTTAACAAATTTACAAAGTCAACACTTTTAAAGGTAAATTTTTAATGGAAAGAGGAAACTAATTAATGAAAGTTATGCGTTACTTCTTACTTTGAATGCGATAATCAAATATTTTTATTTATTTTTGATACTAATGTACTAGTAGTATTGCTTTATTAAATGAAATTTATTTTATGTTAATGACTTTGTAATTAGGATTTATTTTAACAATTATATTTTTCATAATATTAAACCATTTCTTATAAGGTTTATATTTAACGATTTTAATTTCATTATACAAATTTTTGAAATTTTTTCTGTAATTTCTTTTTATGAATCTACATAACTAATAAGCGATTGTATCTTTCTAAAATTCTAGCTTTAGATTCTCTTGTAAAATCATTAACAAACTTTTACTCAAAGGAGCAAAAGGCTTCTATGGCTTATTACGAAACATAAGGGATTGAATTATTTTAAGTTTAGTAGGTTAGGTGTAACTTGCTAACGTAGTAAAGTAGGAATGAGTTAGTGTGGAAAATACGAATAATTATTAAAAGGTATTTCGAAATATAAGAAAAAAATAAAAAATATATATGTATTGTGTAATCGATCAGAAGATTAATCCAATTTGGTAAATGAGGGTGACCCTCTAACTTATCGAGCGACCCATGAAACTAACACACACCAGCAACTACCTTCACACTTTCACACTGTTAAGTTAAATGGACCTCTAATCTAGAACCAACGGGAGATAAGTATAATAGCTCATCTATCTTATATATTTTACATGATCCTTTTTAATAACCAGTGTGAAACATTTGTCCCTAATACATCCTCCTCGAGATGATGACTATTTAAGCGTTAATTTCGAAATGTTTAGGCAAAGATCGATGAACCATCTTTAGATCAGATCAATGAGAATCGGGTTGTGTTGTGTGGATTGTAGGATTTGATACCATGTTAAGTTAGAATGACTGCTAACATAAAACTAATCGGTGCTAACATAAAACTAATCGGTGATAAATGGAGTGATCTTTACCTTTACCAAATTATATATTTCTCAAGATGCCTTTTAATAACTGATGTGTGATCTTTTTGCCTCTAATACACACAGCATAAATGCATATTTACCTAAAAGATGTGAAATTGTGTACAAGCACTTGATACAAATATGCATCAAGTAAATGTAATTCTATAGTACCTGTAAAAACTTATTTCCGTTTACTACAAATAATGCGGGCTCTGTGAATTTGAGGGTAGAAACCCCAGAAAAATCTGTGTAAATTTAAAATAAATTGTGGGATAAAAAGTCAAATTCGTTCTCAAAATAATTTTCAATGATCTAACCATTATGCTGATCAAGAGGATTCTTGTTAATATATTATTTTAGGATTGAACGACAAGCTTCTAATAATGATTGATGTTTGGTCCAAAGCTCTGAGTCTCTGATTAGTGATCACAAAAAAAAAACTATATATTCTTCACATGCTCTTAGAAGTACTACGTCAACTTAATTTGTTTAAATGTTTTTCTAAATTCTTTTAAATCAGTTAAATCAACATATGATACGAAAAAGAAAGAAAGTATAATACAAATTTAGTAGATCCAATAAAATAGGTGAGGAAAATAATACTCCAAATGCATAAAACGTATGGGTTTTGGTTCCGGCTTGAAACAATCATTCATCGGATCTTGTTAACAGTATATTTGTTAATATATTTGAGCATAAAACTCAGCCTAACCTGATAGTTTCAATTTTTCCACATATCGATAACGAAAACTCTATTAATTTAACTTCCTGTTCCAGCACAATATAAAAACGAAAAACAAGACAATTGTTGTAAGTAAAGAAGAGAGAAGAGATAATGAGTCCTTTAAATAAGATTACAATAATTTAGGTATAAAGTTTAACTTAGAGCAGGGAACAAATAAATCTACTATTTTTTTTTAACGGACCATATATAATATTCATGATACTTCTCCTTGATGTTCGTTATAACAAAGTGTTTTCAAAATGCCGCAGATATCGTCTCGCTAAAACCTCACAAGAAAAACCCAATAAGAAAAATCATTGTTAAGAAAAAAAAGTGCAGTTCATAATGATTTATCCTCATGTGTACGTACAACGTACGTACGTCGAGATCTTTGAGACAATGTTATCTAATAAAATGAATTAGCTTCTTGACGATAACAGTGGATAATGCTTTAGTGAATAAATTGACCAAACTGTCACTTAAATAAACTTGTAAGATACAAACATCGCCATTCCTTTGCAGTGTATGAGTCTTCGTATGTTTGATCATATTGTTTGATTCTTTTGATTTCAGAAACTTTTGAAGGTTGATAGATTTATCATTGGATTTTAATATTTTCCTTGGGTGTCTACCATTAGTGTGTTTTTTGTTGCCTCATTAAAATCTTGTCATAGAAAAACTTAGTAGGATAAAAATCATGATAAAGAAAAAGAGTACAGCCACACACATTATCACATTTCTTCCTCTGGAAGCAATATTTCAGGATGTACATTCCAGTCAAATATATCTCTTTAAGAAATTGAGCTTACCAGAGTAAACTCTTTTGATTTCTATTATAATATCTAATATTTAGATTTTTTATCCATAATTTTCTTTTGAGATATACAATAATTTTCTTGATCTACTTAGACTTCGAGCCAAATATCTTTACATACACTCGTCTAACTATTTCGAGTTATTCATTTCTGTTTATAAAGTTATTTTTATGACTTTCTTTATTGTCAAATGACATCATATCTTTTAATCACATAAAAGATTAATAACCTTGCTCAAATAATACTTTAAATATGGCACGTCGAAACCAAATATATTTGAGCATCTTAATATAAAATCCTTTAAAGATCTCCAAAATAACATCCTATTTTTTTTTATATATTCAGTTTAGAATACAAATTTCTTTCAAAATACAATTTTTCATAACTCTTTAAGAGTTTTTGATTATATTCAAATCAATGATTCTATTGATCTGTTATCTCTGGATAAATATAAATTGTGTATTGTTTAACTTCGAATATTTCATATATACCATAAGCATATTTTGATCGAATAGCTAGAGTTTCCGAGAACATGATTTTGATATCATCAATCCTTTATGGATTTTATCTTTCTGAGTTATCATTTCCAGTGGGTCATATTATTTAAGTTTTTTTCTTTATTGCCATACTAATAAGGAATTTTAAAATATTTGCATCTACCACATGAGACTATGTCTTTTCATAATCATTTTCACATTGATTTTTTTTTGGTGCAACAACTCATTTCGATCCCACATGTTTTACACATTTTGTGTATGGACTATTGGTCCAAATACTTATCTCTTTTATAAGAGTTACTAGTTTTGTTTATTACTTCTTTCTGATTTGGCCAATAATTTCTTTGTGTACACTTTTTAATAGAATTTTTTTTTCACAATCCTCTTTCTTATTTATCATGTCAACTGCTACTTTGCATGTTTATCTATCATCGGCGTCGCTTTGCTTATTGGTTCCATTTTATTTCATACATGACATAACTTATTCAGATCTCTTCATTGTCTCAGGTACCTAAATTTATTTCAGTCATGTTTAATGTCTCTTCTAGAGATCATTCAAAACTTTGTTTCCTCGTTTTAACTATTTTCAATATATATGCTCCTTTTAATTTATGAATATTTTTATCTTTGGAACCAAGATGTTTACAACGCTTCAGGCGTGACTAGCAGTTTGATATTGTTCTTCTAGAACATCAATTATTTTTGGAGCATTTACAACTGATATATGTGACTTAATCACTTTTTATATGTGTCAGTAAATGTGTGTGGCAACTTCTTTACTAAGCTTTGTAACATAATTATCTTTTGGACTTCTGTTTCACATTTTGTTTAATCCAAGGATTAATAGTAATTCACAATTCTAGCTGTTTATTTTCTTCCCCTTATGTTAGAAATACAAATTCATTTTATTATTTATATCGAGCCTTACTTATTTCCTTTAGGGATGTCTCTAGATTCTTAAGTATCAATGGAGATTCATATCCAACATATACTTCCAACCTCATTTGAAATATCATCTTAATTAACGCTCTGTGGTGGAGCAACTGGAATGTAGTTGCACATCCAACATTCTTTAGATGGAAAATTGTTGGTTTATGACCTAATACCAATGACGGGGAGAACTAGTGATTACTTGTTGGCTTGATGCGAATTAGTGTTGCTCAAAATGTTTAACACTTATCCCAATGATTTTGCTATAGTCATCAAAGAATTTAAGAAGTGAATTCACCAATATTATAAAGATGCATGGTGGTGATCAGTCCACCAACATCTCTTATATGATGCCAATAACTTTATTTGGCTGGTGAAAATCATATTACTCTTTTATCTTGAAAGCAAGCATCATATGTCAAATCATTTGATTGAATCTTTTGATTCTTCAGTGACTATTAACATAAATCTTTCAAAATCATTTCGCATCATTACTGAACCAAAATGGTCTAACTGGTTTAAGCCAAATATTTTGTAAAATTGTGGTTTACTATATATTTATCTCCAAACACTAATATTTGTGTAGTACAATCTATAAGAGGATGTAGATACATTCTCTAAAATACTTCCACTGCTTGAGAAATATTTCATATTTGAAATGTATATAGTATTTCTTTTGCTTATTATCTCAACATAAACTGTCTCAAAATCCCACATATTTACTTTAAAAAGATTCATCAATCTTAATTTTAGTGTAAACATAATCGTATGGATATTTCACTTATAATAAAATGTAAGATTCTGTAACTCTACAGGTTTGTCAATCTCGAATTGAATCTCAACATACCCAATTTGGATCGTGTATTCTTGTTTAGATCCTTTTTAATTTTGAAACTTATGAGAATATTATACATCACGGATTGTTTATGTACTCTTCTGGAGTATTCATATATATTCTCTCTTTGGAGATATTATAAGGTTTATAAGACCTTGTATTGCACTCACAATAATTATATTTCATCCTTAGATGATTGAACCATATCTTTTCTTTATCACCATCTTTATTTTATCAACTTTAAGTGAAAATATGATTTCTAAAAAGAAATTCTTTGGTCTTAACTTCGACTATATATATATATATATATATATCCACATTTACATCTACAACAACTTTTATTTTCACTTTTTTTTTTACCAAATATTATCTGTGTATATATATATATATTTTTTTCAAATTCTCTTTAAGAGAATGAATCATATCCAAGTAGAGATTTATGATCTTACTTCAATAGTTTATTGTTTTTCTTAGTCTCAAGAAAACAAGATATAAGTATAAACTTCTTTAATCTCTTTTCTCAATCATGTGTCTTGTGGACAACATTACTTGTATGAAATATATTTTCCAATATATATGCATCACTAAAATTTTAATTTTAAACTCAACAACCAACAACATAGTTAAGATTTATTGACAGACTTTAGGCCTTGTAATCTTTAGATGCAAAACACAAGATTTTAGGTCTTGTAATCTTTAGATGCAAAACACATAATGAATTTTGGTTAATCACATTTAGGTGATGATATCTTTCTTTGGATTGTTCTCCACAACTATGAATCTTTAAGGTCAAGTTTTAAACTTAAAACTTTCATATATAAAGTGGTAATAAAAATATAATAATAATATTATTTAAACTATATATAATATGTATTAACTAGTTTTCAGTTAAGTATTCAAACAAAAATAAGAAAACTTGCACAACTTTATTTTCCTAGTAAACTTTATTTACCATAAATTAATAATAAAAATAGAAAATTAGTGCTTATCTGTATAATGAGAAGTGTAGTCAGAGATTTGAGGCAAAATTTTGTCTTATAAACTATGTATAGCCCTGAAGTATTAACTTTTGCTCAGTAAACATGGCATTGCATTAATAAACATCAATACATAATCGAAACACTTGCCCTGAAATAACAGTATGTTTCGGTAATACCATTAAACCGTAAATATAAGCAAAAGTTAATTCATCAAATCAATGTTCGAAACAATCATACTAAAGCGATACATAGATAAACAATAAAATATGAAACCATATCATATATAATACATATTTTATAAAATCACTACAGTTATTGATTACCTATTAGACAATTAATGGTGGTGAATATTTTATCATATTCTTTCATTAGTGTTGAAAGTTTTAAAACTAGCAAGAAGTTATAATAACAAAAATAAGTTGTACTATCTAGGGCTGAGACTTATTATCCGGAATTCGAATTCGATCTGAGATCCGCTCTGGATTTGCTCCGAAAATAAGATATTGAGGTTATCCGGATCCGAATCTGGATAGTAAAATCTCGGATCCGTCCAAACTGGATCTGAATCCGGATATCTTAATTTTTATGTCTAGATATCCGGATCTCGATCCGTTTTTTAAATTATAATAAATTTTAAAGTTTATTAATAATTATATTAATATATTAATATTTATACATATTTCTTATAATATCATATTTTACTTTTAATAATATTATATGTCATATATATATCCATAAATTTGGTATAATAGTTAACTTATCTATTATTTTTAAATTTTATGTACTATTAAATAATTTTTATTTACTTTTAATTATTTTTACGAATCCGGATTTGAATATGGATATCCGCGGATATTACAACTTCTAGATGGATATCCGAGACCCGGATATCCGACCATCCCGAATCCAAATCTGGATACTAAAATCACAGATCTAACGAATCCGGATCCGGATACTCAAAAATTTCTGAATATCCGGATCCGTCCCAACCACTACTGTCATAACAATTCAAACCCAAACAGTGAAACGAACAAAATATATTTTTTATTTCTGATTCTGAAATATTCAATATGAACCAAACGTCTTATCAATTGCAAGTAATGATTCTCATAAGTAATTTTCACATCCATGATGCAATAAAAATAATCCAATTGATTAAAAGGCAATAAGTGTAAATAATACTTAACGGGTTTACCTAATAGGTAGGGTTCATCGTTAGGATATATAGCACATCGCTAGATTAACATAATTAGGCTTTGATTAGATAGCTAGGGTTTTTTTTTCTTAGACATGGAATATCAGAACAGAACCAAAAGTTATAATTAACGTGATGAAAATACCAGTATCATTCGTAATTTACTAAATTATTAATAAGCTTTGAAACATCTACTCTATTAAAATAAAATCCTTCTTTTTATCTACTCACACAAGTTGTCACTTAAATTTGAACAATTTCTAGAGTGTTACAAATAATACAAACCATATAGTTAATTGAACCACATTACGTAAATCAAACTGATGGTTATTTATGAGATATAGTTTTGGGCTTACTTTTAGTTTTATAACAAATTATATGGTTTGGTTTTTGGGCTTAGTACTAAAAAAAAATCCAAAAAACATTGAATATTTCACCTTAATGAATCAAAAAATCAATTAATATTTTCAGACCCAAAAATATTTAATATATTTAAACAAAATTGTCTATTATTAATCATTTATCTAAATCATGTACTTTAAAACATGTTAAAATATTTTTTATTTTAAATAACAATCACTTTGTTTTGATAAATTTCAAATGGTAACTTTTAAATAATTTATTCTTTTATTTTTTAAATAATTTACTGATTTTTCAAAAATAAATGTAAATCAAAACCAAAAACCAAATCTTAAAACTAAAATTCAAAACCAAAAGCTGAAAACGCTGGTTATATTTTGTTCTTTTATTTATTTACAAAATATACTATTGTAAAATTTTCTAAAATTTTTGTTTTCATCTTTTCAGTTTTAAATTAGATGTTCGATTATTTGGGATTTGTTTGTTGGTAATATCAGTTCAAACTAGCTCTGCAGATCTAAATATTAAAAACCAAAACCAAAAGCTGAAAATCAAAAATAGAAACTTAAAAACTAAAAACCAAAAATCTAAATCTAAAAAAAATCTAAAAATAAAAACTAAAACTAAAAACTAATGAAAAACAATCATTACCACAATTTTTAGTGAACTGATTTTATACCAAAATACTTTAAATTAAGACAAAACCCAATTATATAAATTTTTAATTACAAAAAATTTCCGTGCTTGAAAAACGCGGATCAAAACCTAGTTAAGTTTAATAAACAGCCGTATGAAAAAAACAATATATAATATTTACATATATAATTATTAAAAATAAGTTTTGGTTAGACTGATTATTATATTTAAAACAGTTATTCTATTTTTAGATTTTGGTTTTTGATTGTTAGTTAAAAACTCCAATAATCTAGTTTATTAATATAAATTTTGACGATTTGGTTTGGATAAGTTGACCATTTATTTAGGTATAGATTATTTAGCTATAGATTAGTCTATTATAAAATGAAAACATTTTTATTGAAGAAAATAAATACTGTTGTTTAAATTCATGTGTCTCTGGTATTTCGGGATTGACAAACATCTAGCTTACATCATAAGCATTTGAGATTTGGACCTCACCTATAACCAAAAATAAATAATTAGAAATTGAGTAATTTCCTATGTCATAAAACGGAAAAATGAAGTAAACTTTGGCTAAAAAGATTGAGTTAGTCGAAACATCTTTCCAAATATATAAACAATGTGAATTTAGTACAAAATCGAAACATAAGTTTTTATTTTCAAAGAATACCTCTATATCGCCCAATCATAGCAAATCGTAGAAGACATATCACCATGCCTTCAGTTTCTTGGCTGTATGAAGATTCTTAGCAAATTTACCCTAAAGACAACAAGCTAATCTTTGACCACTAGAATAGTTTTAAATCAATATGTATATAGGCATATATCAAAAATATTAAAATATAAAACTTACAAAATGTCCATGAGACTAAACTCTAACTTATTCCTTTGTTTCCCACCATTACACCCTATGGTTTCCAGATCACCCAAGTCTTGAACTTGTCCAATAACATCTAGATAAAAATATAGTAGTGTTAGATAGATAAACAATGGAGATAATTTTAAAAAATGGAAGAAAACTGACCAATAAGGAAATTTGTATATGTGATACTTTCTATGGTTTTGAAATCAACCAGATCAAGAAACATGTTGTCATCACGGTGTGTAGAATCGGTGATTTTGGTGGTGCCATTAAAAGCTATGCGATACTTATGCTGAGTTGATCTGTATGCTCCACCAGCGGCAGACACACTGAAACAATCAATGTTCCTCCATACTCCAACACGAATATGTTTTGCCAATTCTGGAATGTATGTCTTGTTACACGAGGCATGGATCTTAGTTTCCTATATAAATACAAAAAAAATTATCATTTAGGTTAAACTTTTACGAAATGAAAATCATTTTATGTAAATAAAAAATCTATGAAAAACGATAAAATTACATTTGCATCACAAAGGATCAGTTCCATGGTCTCCCCTATGTCTTTCAAGAAATGCCTCCATGTGTGAAGGATTTTGACTTGGATGCGACATTCAGTTTTCCTCGGTTTGATATCGCTCAAAAAGACAACTGTAAATTATTCGCCATTTTTGTATTAGGTTTTCAAGGAATGATGAATATAGTTGTTAAGAGAGGCTATATTTATAATAGGTAGGGAAGATATACATTTAGGTTACGCAAATGTAGGGCATAATATTTAGAGGATTTTTAAAAATATCTTTTTCGATTGATAAGGAATATTTCTTGAATCTATTTTGAATTAGTTAGAAAGTTTAACAGTTAATGGTAATCCAACTACGGTAAGTTACATAAATTTATGGAATCTAACCAAGAATAAATAACCACGATATTGATTGTGGTTAATATAAAAACTTGTAGATGAAGCAATTTATCTATTTCAGTATTTGCAATATTTTCTTAACAAAACGTATCTCGTCATTAAATGTCACTTATAGAATGATCATATATCGACATATTTGATATGACTATATGACTTAGATAACTATGGTTATAAATACGGGTAAATTTAGTGAGACATGAGTTGAATATTTCATATATGAAGAAAAACATGAAATGAATGACATGAGAATGGATTCTCCATTGTCATGTTTCTTGAAATGGAGAAAAACATGAATGAAGGACATTTGGATGGATTGTCCATTCTCAAATGTCTTGAATTGGTTTTGATATATGAAATATAGCATCATATCATGGTTAGAGTGATATGAGTTTGTAAAGTATAGTCTTTGAAATATAAGATGTAGTAGAACAATATGGAAATACTAATATATGAAATATAACATCTGATCATGGTTAAAGTAATATGAGTTCATAAAGTCGATATATGATGCATATACAAAAATGATTAGTTACAAAATCATATCACATATTTAATTATCGAAGGTTAGAAATCATATCATATCGAATGTTAGAAATCATGTCATATCATACAAATCATATCACATATATATGCATATGCCAAACGGACAATGTTTTATATCGAATGTTACAAATCATATCACATATTTAATTACTCTAACCATATTCCCTACTATAACCCGAATAATATAAATGTATGAAATATATAATGAAATATGGTTAGGGTAATTAATGGGAAGAGAGAGAATAATTCGGGTATTTCTAATATGTGATATGATTTGTAACAATCGATATATATAGATGTAATGCTAAAAATAAATTACCAAAATACCATTAATGAGGGTGCAGATAATTTCCATCAATAGATTTTTCAAGGGTGCATTTACTTTTAATAGTATAGATTTTAACCCAATATACTTAGAATTAAATATTAAAGCTTTTATTTTAATATTTTCCACCGATTAAAATATAAATATAAATCTTTTAATAGTGTATATTTTTTTTATTTAATTACTGATATACGTTGTCAATATATAGGGTTAGATTTATAGATTTTATCAGTTTAAATATATATTGGGTTAATAGTCAGTTTAAAAATTTTGTCCTAAAAATATATATTGGGTTAATTGTCTATTGAAAAGGTTTGGCTATTAAAATTTTTAATTCCACATTTTAAATTTGTTGCTTTTGATTATATAATAAATAAACTATTGCAATTTTTTTTAAACAATTTGTCATCTTTTTAGTTGTAAATTAGATGTTCGGTTATTTGGGATTTGTTTGTTGATAATATCAGTTCAAACTAACTTAGCAGGTCTAAAAATTAAAAACTCAAAACAAAAATTGAAAATCAAAAATAGAAACTTAAAAACTAAAAAGCGAGTGTTGACAAATTAAAAAAGAAGCACATTTTATCATATGTGGACTATAGTGTGGACCAAATCTAGATTTCATATGCACATTTGTGTGGGTCAAAAGCTTTAAAACAATACTAACCATGCTACTTTTATGAATGAATGAAAAAATAAGTAATGTAACAATAAACATATACACTAACTAACGTGATAATTTTTAATAATAAAACTAGGATAAGATCTGCGCCTTGCGCATGGTGAGTGTATGTAATTAAAATATAAAATTTTAGTATTCAAAAAATTTAAAATTTACATACGATTGTTTTTATATGTATTTAGAATTTTAGAATTTTTATATAATTATATATACGTAGGATCAAAAACAATTGTAATTAGAATTGTAGATCAAAACTTATAATTTAATGGATCCGGACTTTTCAATGTTCGAGAGATGAAAAATAAACGGCGTGTCACATGGCTTAATTGGTAGAGAATTATCAAGTTCCCTAATGATTTCTTAAGAATCAATTGGTAGAATATTCACATTTAAAATTAATAAAATTTCAAAACTAATTTAAAATAATTTATTTATTTTTGTAATAATATCAGAAAATTATATTTAAAAATTAATTTTAAATAAAAATAATTCTAGAAAAATTAATTTAAATTTTAAATTATAATTATGTTTAAAATAAAATTATTTATTACGATATGAGATATATATATTAACATAAACACATATTAAAGTAAAATTATTTATTCATATGATTTTATAATCATTGTAACTTATTATAGAAAAATAATATAGACCTTGATCACAAAAGTTTATATGAGATTTTTAACAGTTTTAGTAATTTATACTCGTTTTAGAAATTTCAAAATACAACATATATAAAAAAGTCTAAATTTTTATTATATAATTAGTGTAGTTGTGTAATTTATTTTAATAATAAAAAAATAAACAAAATAATATAAAGTATACATATTGTTACCAAATCTTTATTATTTAAAATCATTAATGGTCATATATATCTTAATCACATTAGGTAATTTCATAGGGTTTTTAAAAAAAAAAAGAATATAAAGGAGATTTAGTTTGATATGTCTTATATGAGACCAACGCACTTTGTTTTAAAATATGATTTATATGAGGTGCTTTAGAATTCTTCCAAGTAGAATTTCTTAGAGAACTGCCACATAAGATATAATTTTTTTTTTTAACTAGTACAAACTTAAGGTTATAACTTTCTAAATGATCATCAATTAATATATAGGGGATTCAGTGTGTGCATTTAAGTCAAACGATTATTCTTATTTATTAACAATCATTTTATGGTAAATAAATCAAGACAATCAATTTTATCCATCATATATTAGATACAATTAAATTTAAATGACATTAACAACATCTATAATATATTTTAAATATGGATGTTTAGTAAATGAATTTTCTCATTATAAGGTTTTATGATTATAAATATATTTTAAAACAAAATTTTGAACTATTTAAAATTGAATGCAAATTTTAAAATTAAAATATTAAACTCTCAATACTTTTCAATGAAAATATCAAAATACAAGTATGTATTTTATATGGTATGTAATTTAATTTAAATTATATATATGTATTAATATAAACATATTAAATAAGACATCCTACTCATGGATTTTATAATTATTTGTATCTTATTATAATAAATATTTAAACCATTGATCACAAAAAGTTTATTTGAGATATTTAACAATTTAGTAATTTATACCCGTTTAAAAAAAAATCAAAATACAATATATAAGAAAAATATAAATTTTTATTATATAAATAATGTAATTGTGTAAATTATTTCAATAACAAATATTTAAAAAAATATTGTAGAGGGTGTACAATTTTTTAGCAAATCTTTATTACTGAAATTATTAATTGTCATATCTATACTATTACAACACAAGACTTTTTTGAGGCCCCCTTGATCTTTGGAAATATTTACAGATCTTTGCCACTGCATTATTTAAACCTATAGTTTTTATTAATTATTTTTCCACCAAATCATTGATTTAACTACAAAATCAATATTCCTAAATGTTGCCAATTATGGTGATAATTATAGAAATATCATGTTTATTCCTAATGATATAAAAAGTATTTTTAAGAAAATACGAAAGTATTTAATGTTAAATAGTAATCTATACTATTAAAACACAAGGCCTTTTTAGGTCCCCTTGATCTTTGGAAATATTCACAGATCTTTGTCGCTGCATTATTTAAACCTATAGTTTTTATTAATTATTTTTCCACCAAATCTTTTTTCACCAAATCTTTTTCCAACAAAATATATATTGCCTTGATTATCTTTCCCTTTTAATTTTAATAACAATTTTATGTCATTGATTTAAACTACAAAATCAATATTCCTAAATGTCGCCAATTATGGTGATAATTATAGAAATATCATGTTTATTCCTAATGATATAAAAAGTATTTTTAAGAAAATACGAAAGTATTTAATGTTAAATAGTAATTTGCTGTTATATAACAGATTATAAAATCATGAACCAAACATTATATATGTACACCATTTATGCTAATAACTTATCTTTCAAGTAAATGCAATGTAATGGAGTAGGACTTTCGTTTTGTAACAAACAAACATGTAAAATAAAAAAGATATATATAGCGCATCATAAGATTTAAATTGAAATATAATTCTTATAGTAGTTCATCAAATAGAAAAATAAAAAATAGAATTTTCATTTTATTTGTACAATAAATATGTAAAATAAAATACCTAGAACTTAAATTGTTATAACCCTTTTAAAAATATTTTGTACAAAATTATTATAAAGAACTAACGAATTTAAGAGTAAACGTTTGTTACAATGTAACAAATAAATTAATATGTGGGATAATCTCTTCAACTAGATAACTTATTAAGAATACTTCGTAATAGCATCATTTAAAATATTTCTCCTCTTTTCAATTATCTTCTTCGTTACGACGAGATTTGCATCCAAAAAAATATGAAAACAAACGTTAATCATATAAGAATAAAAATGGTGATATTAAGGATATAATCTAATAAAATGAATATAAATTGGATTATGCGGAGATTTCAAAATGATAACAAAACTTAATTGTTTTCATATTTATCTAAATGAGTATTATCTTTTAATTTGAAATGAAAATAAATAGAAAGAAAATATTTTTTGGTTTATACATTCAAATTAATAGTTTTGCCTATCATATCTAACTATAGTTGTATTTAATCAATATTACTTATTTATATATTAAAAAAAAAACTAAATTCTCATTGTTTCCCATATGTTTTGGCATATACTTTTATTTTTATATATTAAACTTCCTTTAGTATATATATGACTCATATTATGTTCTCTACTATGAATATAACTTAAGTTATATATATAAGGGTCAAAATTTTCATTTGTTATATAGTTTACGAGCAAAAATTCATTTGTCATATGTACTGGAATAAGTTAAACTTTTTTTAATGTGTTCATTTTCTACAGGTCAAAAAATATTTATCAAGTTACAAACGGCTTGAACAAATAGATTTTTCATTTCTATTATGAACTAACAAACGGGTTAATAGTATTATTAACAGAAAACAATTCTGCACTATCAAAGTGCGGGTCAAAATCTAGACTAATATATTGGAAACATATATATGTGCCAAACTCGACTGTCTTAAACTAGGATTGTGCCATTGAAATAAATATAGTTAATATTTAATTTATTAGATGTAGTTATTATTTAAGAACACTATTTTCCTCCCTATTAATTAACCTAACAAATACTATTTGTTATTAAATGAATATTTGATTGAAAGCATATATTCTTATTTGGAGTATTTATTTTAGAAAGTGAATCTTCTTTTATCAAGTAACAATAAATATTTCACATCATAAAATGAAGTTTTTATAATTAAACTTCTTAAATTTTTGGTTACAATTAAAATCAAATAAATACACCAAATTATGATTCTTTCAATATATATATATATATATATATATATATGTGTGTGTGTGTGTGTGTGTGTGTGTGTGTGTGTTGTTAACTAATTAAAATTTTATCCATAAAATATTTTTTGAATGTAAAAGTTTGAAATGAATATGTCAACCTATTTTTAATATACATAAAACCATATCTAACATATTCCTTTTACATCACGGTTTCTACCAAGTAAATAATAGCGATCATAAAAAAAAAATTTAAGTAATAAATGATCAATAATAAAAATTAAATAATACTGAAAACGAGTAAATTTTTTTGGTGTTCTCTATCGCCTTTCTCTTTTTTTTTATCAGACAACATAGTACTTCTTTTAGTAAAGAATCAAAAATCAAATATACTATTCAATTTCATGTACTCATTTTAAAATATATAAAATTTTGATCAATTTTTTTAGATCACCAATTTTATCTTAGTTTTACACGGGTCAATCAGTGCTAGGTGACATGTTACTAACGGATTTTGGATTCTTACCAAGTTTTATCAAATTTTAAATAGCGATGAATTAGTTAAATCCGAATTGAAATATATACATATCACTAAGTTTAGTTTCTCAATCTCAAACCCGTGTCGGGTATGAAAACACTGCTCAACACAATTATAAATGTATTAAGTTGCTAAATTTCAACACATGTAATTTTATAATTATCAAATCTTTGTTTTGTATAAATCAATTTATAAAGAAAATATATCCCGCTCTTGAAAAGATATGTGGTAGTCGCATGTCCAAGATATATTAAAGAGATATTATCGGTATATTTGTGTTGGGCTTGGGTCGTTAATATGATGTATTGATTTATTTACGGGTTTGCAATAATCATTCGTAGTTGTATTTTGAATTTTTATGTTATTTTCTTATATAATTGTTTTGTTAATCATATTTTTAAACACATACCGTCTATATAATACAATGTCAATTTTTATGACCATAATTTTAAAATAAACAGTCGGTTGTATCTCTATTTATTTTATATGACAATAATATCACCCAATTTTTTTATAATAGTACCCTAAAATTATTTATTTTTTATGAAAAATAAGTTTGAACTCAAAATATAAACTATTACAAATAAATACTTTAGATTATCGAATAGAACTCATAATTTCATCGGGTCTCTAAAATTTGTTATCTAATAAGAAAAATCAATCTTATACCAAACATTAAATTGTATGTAATCGTATTTAATCTATATATGTTGGACCAAACCAAAATTATTAACGACAATCTATCTGAACCTGGATACTCATGTCTATACATACTTGTGAATAATCAAACAAGGGCATAAATTTAAAGCAAAAACGGTTGTCCCGCCCTCTTTAAGGGCGGGTCAAAATCTAGTATCTTTTAATCACATTAGGTAATTTCGTAGCTTTTATTTAAGAAAATAATGAATAATAAATTTTTAATCTTAATAAGATATGTGATCAACATCTTTATAGTAAATATATGTTTAAACTATGGTATATGTAAGGTGCTCTAGAATTGTATTAAATAGAATTTAGAAGGCAAAGAGATATGCCACATATGATTGAAGTTATTTTTAATTAATACAAACTTAATGTTACAATTTTTAAATGATCCCCAAATAATATATAGGGGATAATAAACATCACATATGATTAACAAAGAAAGCACATACAACTGAGCATTAGCTTATAAACATAGACAAAATCTCTTTTCAGTTGAATGATTTTCTTTCCTTGAAATAAGAGTAGATCAAATATTGTCGACTAAAGCTCCTAACCTCATACTGTGTATGAATCCATTCTTACAAACCATGAATTGATAATAAACATGATTTGAAGAAGGATTAGATATATATTAAAAATATAACATAATAAAAATATACACCTAATATCTTAAGATCGCTAGAGTTTCGTGCTGATAATGTGTTGTAAGTAAAGAAGAGAAAAGAGATGAATGGGTGTGTATTATTCCATGAGTAATGAGTCCTTTACATAGGATTGCAATTACTTGGGTACAAAGTCTAACTTGGAGTGGAGAACAAGAAAATCTACTACAATAATCATAATTTTTGAGCATAAATTATCCGAATACTAAATCAGAATATCTATTCTCCACAGATTTAATTAGTTGTTGTCCAAGATATGTGATTATTATGAGATATTTTCTAGCTAAATTAAATCAGAATATTTTAAAAATCCGGACTAAACCTATCTTATATATACAATCGTTTGATACTCAAAGCAAACACGTTGTTTTCAGAGAACAATATCTTCTAAACAGAAAATATCATACCTTGACGAAGTCAAGACATAGAAACCGATATGGTTCTTTCAAGTCAAAGTGATATACCCTTGGAACAAATTCAATGCCGAATTTGATGAGATGTTGGAAATCGTGTTTGCAGACTAAAAGGTTAAAATAATTCATCAACTAAATAGCATAATATTTTGCAGTATGTACCAATAGCACATAGATCAAAAAACTAATACGTTTTCGTGTATATCATTATTCAGGGTTTAAAATTCATTTTACATGTTAGAAGAACTACTTGTGCATTTGGGAAATGAATATAGTGTTGCATAGAGAACTTTTCTTTGAGTTTAGCATCAGAAAATTACAGACTATCACAAAACATATATAATGTCTTTTATAATTAACCACACAGCCGTCTAAATTTCATAATGATGAGATGTTTCTTGCATTAATGGACTTTGATGGTGTTATTGGTGAACAATTGAATGATCCCTTCTTGATTGGTAATTTCATATTTATTACTATTTTGATAGGTACTGTAAATTTTCATCATTTACTAACGTATATGTGATTTCTTTTGGAGACATTCGTACACAGCCATAGATGTGTCAGACATTTAAATTCTAGTTTTTGATATTCATCTTCCTAGCTGCCAATGAAAATTTAGAAATATCTTTTCTACAACCTTTATAAATTGGCTGGTTAACTCTGACTAGCATTTCAAAAAACATTTTTGCATCCAAGTTAAGCCCTTCTACAACTTGTACTTCATGTACATTTTCTACTTCTACAACAATTACTGAAATGCATTTATAACCATATCATGCATCTATAACCATATCATGGACCCTATCTTAATCTACCACTTGATCCTTCTGATCAGGTTTATAACTTTTAGAAGGCAAATGAGTAGGTTCTTATCTATTACAAACACTAGATGCATAGTCCCCGCGCAAGCGCGGAGGTTGGATACATTGTTGATGTGTTGTGTAGTTTTGTGTATGAGACTTTGCTGTTTTTTTTAACATTTGCTTATCTGGCTTATCTATAATGGTGATGAATGAAACATTAAAAGTCACACAACTTGATTAGTCTGATAAAATAATAAACATCAAATTCATATGGGTTGATATTTTCATATTTTATCTTCGTAGTGATTTTATCGAGCATTTCCTTTATTAGTGATTTTATCGAGCATTACTGTTATTAGTGTTTTCATGTAAAAAAATAATTTAATGGAGACAAGACAAAAAAAAGGACATGTGTTTATTAGTGTAATTTTCTTTCTGAAATTATGTTGTATATATATATATATATATTTTAATTGTGATGTATATGAGATTTATGGCCGATCTGAATGGTTCGGGGTAAATATTTATTATTGAAAATATGTTTTTATTTTATTTGATTGTTATAATTGAATTGAAATGATATTGGAGGTTAGAACATGATAACATTTCTTATAAAAGTATCTAATATGGTCTCATAAAGTTTCAAATCTTTAAGCCATTTTGTATCCCAACAACCAGCATAAAAAATCATTCTGAATCTCCCTAAGGTTTTAGATATCCCGAAAAGCCCAAATTAAAAAAAAAAATTACATGCAAACACTGCGTTTCGAACCCGCGCACTCGCGGTACCAACTTCTAGTCACCAACTTACACCACTGGGCCATTTCATCAGTCATCGATAACATTTAATCTTACAAAATGTTATACGTTTTTGTTTTCCCTAATAACACACGTGGGGCCCGTAAACTTGCTGAGGTGGATAGGCTTAGGAGCCTTGAAAGTGTATCATTATAATATAGATTTTCAGACTGATTACTACTAATAGCTTCATTCCTACTATCACCTTCTCCATGGTGAAACCAAATGTAGTAATGTGGGATAAATCCTCTATTTACTATATGTTTCCAAACTGTTTCACTAGAATCAAACTTAGTATTCCTACACTTACGACAAAGACAAAACATTTTACATGTTTCTTGCATGAGAGACGTGTTTCCGGCCTGGTACATGAATATCTCTGCCCCATTGAAAAAGTCATTTGTCACTTTTCCCCAGAATCTTTATGTGCATACATCAAACTCCGAAGCTCATAGATATCTCGAGACATTTTTTTTTATTTTTTGTTTTTAGGTGCATCTTGAGAATGAGTGAGGCGAACACATTTATAGGAAAATTTCAATTTTGGTAGGTGGGAATGTTACAACAAATTTACTATACCGCAAAAACTCTACTACTAATTAACAAGTACAATCTCGTAAGTGGGTCTTAATTGGATGCAAAGTATTCGATGTAATTAACTTAGTCATAAAATAAGGACTTCTTTGCGATGACATGTACAACTCCTTGTAAATTAGTCGTTACTTTACGATTACTGAACAGCGAAAAAGTTTCGTAGCAAGATTACGTCAAATTTACAACGATTTAAAATTTCATCATTAGGTAGTCATAAAATCGACGTAACATTACGACTACACAATTGTAGTCGTAATATGTAATCGTTATGACCACGTTTTCTTATAGTGCCGGTCACTAAAGAAAAGAAAGTAGGAAGAATAATCAATTAATAAATTAATATATCACAATAAAGTTGTTAGTGAGTTTGTAAATAAAGTAAAAGTAAGAAACATAATCCACGTTTTAAGGCGGATATTATCCTAGTGTATAATTAGGGGTGTCAAAATGGTTCATAACCCATTGATTGACATAACCCAAATTGATCCATTAACCCAAATGAACTGTTTATGTTTAACCCAATGGGTTAATGAGTTAACATTTTAATGAGTTAACATGTTAATGAGTTATCAGATTAAATAAATCTAATGGATTGGGTCAATGCTGACCCATTTAGTTTTTAATTAAAAAAAAGGTCTATTGAGTTTGATCTCCATCTCAGACTCGAGCTCGTGGCTAAGAATCGACTTCAGTTCCTTTTCACAATTGGTTTACTAATTACATTTGTTAATTTGATCAACTTGATCTTAACTTCAAAAAAAAAAAAAAAACTTTCCAAAAACCCATTAATATTCGAATCCAAAAACATCTAAACAATTATTTATAAAAATATTACCTCTAAACTACCATTAATAAAGTGGTTCATTATAAAGATGTTAGGTTATTAAGTCAACCAATAACCCTTCTGATCCATCTAATCTATACTACTAAAGCAGAATCCCTATTAGGATTCTGTCCATAATTTTTTGAGTTATTTACCAAAGAATGCCATTCTCTCTTTAAATTATTTATTTAAATAAATTCATCCTATAAATTAGGAAACAAGATTTTTTAAACAATCATGCTAGCATCATTTACAAACATTTAGGAAAAATAGTTGTATTGTTATTATTTCGTCACATTACTTCATCATGTATAAAAATTATATAGTTTATTGATATATATACAGTTACTTCATGCCATTACGTCAGCATTAGCATATACCTTTTTTAATATGTGATGACAACTTCTAAACAATTAATATTATTTAAAAATCATGTCTATTAATTTCATATACTATTGTAAATAATTTATAGGTTTTTTTAATATCTAAATGTGTCAAATGTTAACACAAAACATTTCATCTGTTAATCCTTAAATCATGAAGTCATGATTCTAAACCCTAATTTTTTTTTTGTTGGGATTATAGAATTTATGAAACATTTTGTATATTTATTAACGATGTTCATAATATCCTTATATCTTGGCTTTAATCAACTAATGATATTTTGGTCTAAATTCTATAGAAAATTCGTAAAAGAGTATATATTTAAAAAATATTAACCAAATTTTAAAAGTAATTTCAATTATAATTTATGATATAATTGTATAGATTTAAGAAATATTTCAGAGTATATTATAGGAACTTCCATCACTTCTACTAATATATTCTTTAGAATAACTTGTGCAACAATATATGCCATTACCTCTAAGATTATTAACTTCAAAAGAAAATATTTAATAAAATCTGATTAACAAGAAGTTAAGAATGTTTCAAAATAATATAAGCTTTCCAATACCAGGTCTATTAGTTTATATTTAATTTTCAGAAAACGTATCCCAAATGTTTGTGACAAAATATCCCAATACATTAATTAATTTTAAGATCAAATTTTAGAATTTAACACTGTATGAGACAACTAAATATTTAAACATTTCAAAAATATAAACCTATCGTGGATAAAAATAAAAGTAATCTCTGGTATTAACAAAAACTTAGTATCTTATATATTAAAACATAAGTCATGACTCTTTTAATGTGTGATATTTTAAAATGAACCATCTATTAAAAGTCATTATATTTAATTATCTTATCATTTATGGTCATATTAATAAGTATCATAGTAACAATAATAGTTTAACAGAACCGTGTCCTATATGTTATTAGAATAACACAATAGAACTTTTGTATTATTGTAGAAATCATCTCTTATATTGCGAACACATACATACTATTTGATTTCAGGGCTTTTTGCAGAATTAACTTGAAACTTGAAGTCAACCACAAAACTAACCTCCTTTTTTTTGGAACTTTATTTTGCCCAATTCACCCCACAAATTCATATAATTCACGAAAATGCCATCAATTTGTTTTTTTTCTTTTTTTCGAAAATAACATATTTACTCTCTCACCCTCATCATCTTCAAGTAATTACAAGATTGCCATTGTCATCAATATTCCAACAACCATGAACAACCAATTTTGAAGCTCTTAATGCCTCCAAATTCCATTTACCCTTCTTCTTTCTCTATTCTCATAAACTAAACAACACATTACAACACATATCTCTCACTTTCTCTCCACAATGAGCTAAAAAAAACCAAGATTTTGATTCTACATTTTTTAGTGTTCATATAGTCAAAGAAATTAAAGATTCAAGGTGGATTACCTTCGTTTGAGCTCCTGAGTGCTTGATTCTACATTTTCTAGGGTTCATATAGTCAAAGAAAGTGCTCTCACCAATTGAAGGTATGAAATCGAGTTATTTTTTGCGATATGTTCGTCCAGTCAACGCAGAAGTTATATTTGCAATTGACTTTGCAATTTGTTTCCAGAGACGACTGAAATTTCAGTCGTCTGCTTTATTTTGGCTACAAAAAAATATCTTAAGAATCTAGACGACTGATATTTCAGTCGTCGCATGTTAGTTTTGCATTTGACTAGAAAATTTCAGAATTTTGACTTTCTAGGACGACTGAAATTTCAGTCGTCTGCGAAAAAACTGAAATATCAATTTTTTATTGGAACGCACGACTTACAATAGGTTAGTTTTGCAATTGTGAAAAAAAACTTTAACTTTCTAGACGACTGAAATTTCAGTCGTCCCTGGGACGACTTACAATTCAGTCGTCCAGGATTTTAT
>CAKOAT010112155.1:87930-116384 GCA_932364175.1 Eruca vesicaria subsp. sativa
ACCACAAAGGTAGCACACTATTCTAAATACTATAGAAGACTAGCAGACGACTTCCAGGAAGTGAGATAACTACTCAGACGACTTCCTGGAAGTCTTCTACAGAGTCTTACTCTCTGGACGACTTACATGTAAGTCGTCCAGAGAGTAAGACTTCGTAGAAGGCTTCCAAGAAGTGAGAAGACTACTCAGACGACTTCCTTGAAGTCTTCTACAGAGTCTTACTCTCTGGACGACTTACATGTAAGTCGTACAGAGAGTAAGACTTCGTAGAAGGCTTCCAGGAAGTGAGAAGACTACTCAGACGACTTCCTGGAAGTCTTCTATAGAGTCTTACTCTCTGGACGACTTACATGTAAGTCGTCCAGAGAGTAAGACTTCGTAGAAGGCTTCCAGGAAGTGAGAAGACTACTATGACGACTTACAGTCGGAGAAGATTTAGTCGGAGAAGATGTGGTCCCTAGCGGTTACAGATCTGCATATCGAAGGGAAAAGAAGAGTCAAAACTACAATTTTTAGGGTTTTCCGGCGGCTAAACGCCTTAAAACATAAGATATAACTTACCGGCGGCGGAGGAAAGGGCTACGAGATTTCAGATCTGAAAAAAGGAAGCGGATGGTCAGTTTAAACTATGAAAATACTCTAAGGCATGAAAGAAAAACGAGATTCGTCGAAATCGGAGAGATTCGTCGAAATCGCCTTTACAATCGTCCTTGGAGAGAAACAGCGCTAGGGTTTCGGAAAATTGTGAAAAAGTAAAAAAAAAATAACTTTTATATGTCCGGTAAAAATCCGGTTAGGTTAAAACGTAAAATGTTAAAATTAACGGTTCGGTACAATTAGACGACTGAAATTTCAGTCGTCTGGGAAATAATTTAAAGCAGACGACTGATATTTCAGTCGTCTGGGAAATAATTTAAAGCAGACGACTGAAATTTCAGTCGTTTGGGAAATAATTTAAAGCTTAGTCGTCTGGGAAATAATTTAAAGCAGACGACTGAAATTTCAGTCGTCTAATCCCTAAACATAACCCCTAAACTTTATTCTCTAATTAAACACTTCGAAACATCAATTTAAACTTTAAAAATGTTTACTATACACAGAAATAAACACATAGAGGTCAAATTAATCTTTTCAAAAAAACATTTCAGCTTTTCAAAATCTAACCCTAAGATTACATACAATACTACAACATATGCTTGCCAAACCCTTAAACCAAAGAATATCATGATTCACTACTTCCACTCATCTATGCTGAAAACAAATCAACTTTATCATTTCTTAATTTATATCACTTATAAATGTTTATAATTACATGTTTTTAATTTTTCACTCATCAAAATATTTTGTACAGAATTTATAAATTATTTTTAAGATTCAATCGTCCAGACAACTAACNTTAAACCAAAGAATATCATGATTCACTACTTCCACTCATCTATGCTGAAAACAAATCAACTTTATCATTTCTTAATTTATATCACTTATAAATGTTTATAATTACATGTTTTTAATTTTTCACTCATCAAAATATTTTGTACAGAATTTATAAATTATTTTTAAGATTCAATCGTCCAGACAACTAACATTTCAGTCGTACAGACGACTGAAAAGTAACTCAGCCCGACCCAGACAACTTACTGGGGTTATATTCGTAAAAATGTCTTCTGTTTTTTTGTTTGGTCACAGAGCACTATACTGTAATTTCATAGCCCTTTTAGGTTAGATTTGCATTTGATTCAAGTTGGGGTCTAGTATTGGGGTTAAAACCAAGTTATGGGTTAGTTTTGGCAAAAACCCCTTGATTTCATGTGTTTTTATCTTTTAGGTTAGATCATCAACTATAAAGAACATAAACATATATATATATATATATTGGTATCAATCTTGTGGTCATGTCTTATTCATTTTCTTAGTCGTTTGACTGTTGTTCTTCAATATCGCTAACTTCAGATATATAATTCCTTAAAGATGACCATTGTTTCAAGTTTTAGAAAACTCTAAAAAATCCTTAGTCATGTCTTCGTTGAAAATATATTACTCTTTTGAAAATGGCCATTGTTTTAAGAACTTGCTCGTGTCATGTCTTGGTCATTTTTCTTTTATTTATCTTAAATTGCACAAGTCAATATTGATCTCTATGTAAGTGATGGTTACATGTTTATGAACCTTTGTCACAATATGCATTTGGAGAAGATGAAGATGGACCCACTATTCAAAAATTTATCAGATTTATTGCCTTATAGATATGAATATATTACATTACGCAATATTCGCCTATATTCAAAACTAGAATAATAATTCCAAGAATTTCGTGATAACTAACCATATTTAGTAAAGTATTCAATTAATATCAATGAAATCTTTCAAAATAGTTAGCAATTTCGTGGATCATATATATTCCATAAATCGTGCTCATATCACAACATATAGATCATCTATTTATTGCTTATAAAATATAGATATCTGTATTCTTTTACTTTTTTTAACAACAAAATGTAAACTAGGTAGTTGGTCCTACTGGTCGTAAATTCAAAGCGGAGATGTGAAAAAAAAATATATCAAATCTAAAATTAGGAAAATTTTATTTTTATTGGAATTTATGTATTAATATATGCAAGCCGCCCGAAATGTATGCTTTATAAACAAATATACATGGAAAATAGTAAATTTTATATAAAAAAAAAATCAAATGACTTATGTAACATACTATTTTAGCTGTTTGAACATCAGTAACACATCACCAACAAATACAATTTACAAAAGAAAAATAAAACATATAAATAATTATAATTATGAAACATAAAAAGTAAAAAATCACCCGCGCAACCCACGTAACCCGCGCGGTTGCGCGGGTCAAAGTCTAGTTTAACTTTAAATTTACATAAAATATATGGATAGAAATGAAAAAAATAAAATTTTAGTTTTTAATAAAATAGTTAATGAAAATTAATCCCACGCTTTTAAAGCGCATGTCAAAATCTAGTTTATGAATTATAGATCAATCCAATCCATTTAAAAAATAGATTGGGTCGACTTACGACCCATTAACAATTAATCCATTTGGATTATGGGTTGGGTTGACTCATTTAACCTATTTTGACACCCCTATGAATAATAAGATAAAGTAAGAATGTATAATAAAAAGAAAAAAAACGGTAAAAGAACCTAAAAAAGGAAAAAAAAAAGATTATGGTTTTCGGTTAAGAATATAGAACCAATCAGTAACCATTAGTCAAAATTAATGAAATTATGTTCATTGTTGCCGGTTTTTAACCGGTTAGGCGGTTTAATTCAAATCCTAATTTTGTTATCATCTAAACTCAATTATTTTTAACACTGGCTATTATGATATTACAAACTATAGAATCATTAGATAGAATGTATTACAACAAACAATTTCATATGATTTATGAATATTCACGCCTGATTACGTTTATTCAATTAATTACTTAACTATTTTTGGTTGAACCAGTCCGATTTTCAAAACTTTAGTTAGCACTCTGATTGTTGCAAAAAACAAGAGTTGCACATAAAAAGTTAGCACTGTGATGTTGATTTTGTAACAACTAAAACATTTTGTTAGATAGTATCTAGAAGAGAGAAAAACCTATTTTGACTAGAGACATAATAGTATACTAGAGCTTGAGCCGCGTAACCACGCGGGGTGTTTATTTCCAAGTTTATAATTTTTATTTGTATCATATGTTATATTTGTATTACAGAATAGTTGTAATATAAACAGTGCTTTGAAATTCGACCGGATCCGAGATCGAACCGGTAAATCTGGTGACCTAAATGTAATCCAATTTGGATTTATAGAAAAAAAAATTGTTATACAAAAAAACAATAAGAAAATTAAATATTCTAATTAGTTTTGAAAAAAACATAGCTATTCAATTACTTTTTTCCTACATTGTAGTTAGTTTGAATATTCAGTGGCATTGAATTGTAAATAGTGTGTAAGTTTTAAGGGTATTTTCTATTGAGATTTGTTTTTATTTTTTATATGCATGAATATTATTTACATGTTTATCGGTTAATATTTTAAATATTTATCCTCGCGTGAGTACCTGCTTTTATTTTTATATACATGGATATTGTTTACATGTTTATCGACTAATATTCTAAACATTTAATATATTTTAAAATTTATATAAACACAATAATCCAATATTTACGTGATATAAAAATATTGATCCGTGTGTCTTACTAATCCTTCGACAAATATTAATATATTGATATGATTAAGTAATATTTATTTTTACAAGGAATTTTTTTCTACATGTAATCATATTTTATCATTGAAAGTAATCAATAGTAACCGAGATGGTTAAATATATATTTTTGAAATTTGTGAAATATATTTAGTTTAGGTGACATTTAATTATATTAAAAGAAATATTTGGTTACAAACATTTTATATTGTTCTACAAGTAATTTAAAGATATTTAAATCTTAACATATATAGATTTTATTGTCAAAATAATCAATGGTAATAGTAATGGTTAAACATATATTTTCGGAATAATTTTTGTATCGTTTAATATCATCTTAAATTTAAATTTTGTTACAAATAATTAATGGTAACGGTATCGAGTTTAATATTGTTAAAATAGATTTTAAATTTGAATATTCCTAAACATTATTTAAATCCTTTTAGGAAATATGTTAGACACAAAAATTTAGCTAAATTTAATTAGGAAAATAATTGAATAATATAGAAAAAGACATGGATTCGTTAAAAATAGGTTCAGTTAATTACTTAAGTGGCATTAGATTGTAAATATAGTGTAAGTTTAAAATGTATTTTTTTATGAGTAATTTTGTTTTAATAAAGTAAATAACCGCAAATAAAATAAAAAATAGACAAAAGTTGAAAATAGTGGTAATTCTGTTTTAATAAAGTAGATGGCCGCAAATAGAGTAAAAAATAGACAAAAGTTGAAAATACTCATATCCGTGATTGATAGGAATGATTCACATACAAGATAAACTATATTAGAACTGGTCCTACTTACACATGAATCAAATCCCGAATCTAAACATGTGGGGTTGAAACTTGAAAGTTCAAGAAAAACAAACCATGATTAAACTAAACTAAACTACATATAGTATTCTTACACTATAATATAATAACAAATGACGATTTTCTCCTTCCCCACGTCCACTGAGACGTTTCCATGGCTTCTTCTCCTTCTACTCCCTCCACTCCTCATCCTCTTCAAAACCTATCTCCTCCCCTCCTCCAAGAACCTCCCGCCATGTCCACCAAAGCTCCCCATCCTAGGCAACATCCACCAGCTCGGAAACCTCCCTCACCGCAGCCTCAGAGACCTCTCCCTCAAATACGGCCCCGTCATCACCGTCTACCTGGGAAGCGTCCGCACGGTGGTCGTCCACTCCCCCGAAACCGCCGAGGAAGTCTTGAAACTCCACGACTCCGAAACCTGCACGCGCCCCGCGCTCTCCATCACCAAGAGCTTCTTCTACGACGGGCTCGGCCTAGGCTTCACCAAGTGGGGAGATTACTACAGAGACGTGCGCAAACTCTGCGTCCTCGAGCTTTTCTCCGTCAAACGAGCCAACTCGTTCCGGAACATAAGAGAGGAGGAGCTGAGCCGGCTTGTTGACTCGCTGTCCGACTCAGCGGCGTCTGGATCTCAGGTTGATCTGACGGGGAAGCTGGCGAAGTACGTGGCGAGTTTTACTTCTCGGATGGCGTTAGGGTTTAGTTTTGTCGGGAGTGGGATTGATAACGATAGGTTTCTTGAGATTTTTACGGAGGCGAATAGAGTGATAGGGAAGTTCGCGGCGGAGGATATTTTTCCGGTGTTTGGGTGGGTTGTGGATCGGATCTCGGGGCTTGAGGCTAGCCGGAGGAAGAGCTTTCGAGAGCTCGACACGTTTTATCAGAAAGCTATTGTGGATCATCGAGAGAGGAAGAAGACGGGGGAGGAGCGTGAAGATCTTATTGACGTGTTGTTGAAGCTACAGAGTCAAGAAACTAAACTTGGTTCTTCACGGATTACTGATAAACACATCAGAGCCATTCTTATGGTAAGTTTCAGTAGAAAGCAAAAAACGTTTGTATCCGAAACCCGGTTCCGACTAGAAAAAAAAACTAAAATCTAACCGGAATTATGTAGAGAAATATCCAAATAGGATATATCCCTACCCAAACCAAAATCCAAATTATTATCGAAAAACCTATAGTTTACCTAATTGTGATTAGTATACAATTAACTAATTTTTAACTTTATATTACCTAATTGTGATTAGTTTGCAGAGTATTTTCGGAAAATTTATAGTTTTGAATTTTGATATTGGAATTTTGTTAATCCCGATATTTCAAATACTTAATTTTTGATTTAGATAGTTTTTACTAGATTTTCGAGTAATTCATATACTTTGAATATTTTCGTTATAGTTAGATAGCTATATTCTAGACTTTATGTGATTTCAGATATTAGTTAAAACCCTATCAAAACCGAGCTAGGAATAAGACCAAAAACCCTGTTTTTTTATGTTAAATAACTTAGAGCATTGAAGCATTTTTTTGTCATTTCAGGATTTGTTTGTAGCAGGCATAGACACATCTTCAGTAACAATGGACTGGACAATGGCAGAGATTGCAAGACACCCAAGAGTGATGAAGAAAGTACAAACCGAGATACGTGAACGAGTAGGAGACAAAGGGAAAGTAACGTACGAGGATCTCGAAGGTCTAGAATACATGAAGATGGTAATCAAGGAGACTTGGAGGTTACACGCACCGAGTCCAATTCTAATTCCAAGAGAGGCAATGTCAAGATTCAAAATCAGCGGCTATGACATATATCCTGGAACACGGATTCATGTTAACACATGGGCCATTGGTCGTAGCCCTGATGTGTGGAAGGATCCTGATGAGTTTATCCCTGAGAGATTTTTGGATAGCAATGTGGAAACTAAAGGGACGAGTTATGAGTTGTTGCCGTTTGGGAGTGGGCGGAGAGGTTGTCCGGCCATGTATATGGGATTGAGTACGGTGGAGTTCACTTTGGCGAATCTTTTGTATCATTTTGATTGGAAAGTGACGGAGGAAGTGAGTGTTGATGAAACGCCTGGTCTCACTAGCCACAGGAAGCATCCTCTTTGTCTTGTGCCTGTTAATGTCATAAACCGCTTGTCTTAGGGTTTGGAAAACGCAACCGAAATTTGCGTTTTGCAGAGAATAAGGGTCAATCAAGTTTGTTTGTTTGAATCTTGACTCATCAGAAAGTTCAAATAAAGTGGCCAAGATGTTAAGTTGACTGCTACCTACTACACATTTAAAAAAAAAAAAAAAACTTTGCATAGAAAGGATGTTGATTACAACAAATTAATTATTTCCTAATTCTCAGTTTGTCTTATTGAAAACAAAGCGAAAATTTCTAAACGGAACTACCTATTTATATATATATTTTTTTTAAATGGTTGAACCAACATGTAAGTCCAAAACTTAACTATCCAAAAGATCATACATCTGATGTAAACTGACAAACCAATGCCATCCGTCAAATGTTCATGAATATGTTTTATTTTTTATGTTTATCTTTTATGTTTATTTTGTGCAACTCTTTTATGTTTTGTCTATGATTTACTGTGTTGTGTATTCGAGCTTGAAAATCTAAATGCTCAAACCTAGTTTGAACTTGGAAGGTTTGAAGGGATGACTACTATTTTATGATCTTGTTTTATCTGCAGCACAATAATCAGGACTTTCTTCAGGAACAAAATGTTGAACATTCAAAAGTAAGAAATTTCAGACAGCATCTTTGCACGACAAAGCAAAGGGACCCTTTTTATTCAACATCTGATAATTTTACTGTTCAGAACCAAGTAAAAACACACAATAACCTTTTGACACATTATCAAACCAACATTCACTTCAACACCTGAAAAACTTTAGGGTCTCTCTCTCTTTATCTCATCCTCCAGGGATATTTCATCTATGCTGACGAATTCGTCTGCACCCATTCGACAAGCGTCGCAACACCAAACCCAGTACCAGACTTTTTCTTGTCGTTCCACACCGGTCCAGCCATGTCTATATGCATCCATTGCACCTTCTCGCTCACAAACTGAGAGACACCAAGATATTAGCAGATTCTTTTGTCATACTTTCACCATTATTTTAATATCAAAAACATGTTATATTCTTAAAAGAAATAGTATTTTGTTTTTCACCTGTTTCAAGAAGAGAGCTGCGGTGATGGAGCCTCCTGCACGCCCGCCTGTGTTGACCATATCAGCACATCCGGACTTCATCATCTCCCAATAGCTCTCCTCTAATGGCATCCTCCACAGCTTTTCTCCACTCTTCTCTGATGCAGCAATCACTTCCGTGGCAAGTTCATCGTTAGGTGTGTAGATACCTGCCAAGTTAAAAGCACCGAACAACCATCATGAGCTAATCTTCATAGATAACACAATCCCAACTCAAAGCGGGAACAAAGATGAATGGTTTCCTTAGGACTATACCTGCCACTGATGTTCCAAGAGCAATAACGCATGCCCCGGTCAATGTAGCCAGGTCAACAATCTGCAAGTTAAAATTCACTTTTAAAAAAAAACACAGAAACAAGTTTCTTATATCAACAAAGCAAGGAAAACCCATCGCAATACCTTGTCAACGCCCTGGTTACAAGCATACACTAGAGCATCAGCAAGTGTTAGACGACCTTCAGCGTCTGTGTTGTTGACCTGAAAACACCAACACTTAGCATCGCCATAGGTAAACAACAAAAACCGCAAACGTGAATAAAAACCATCTGATACCTCAATGGTCTTTCCGTTTGAGGCTGTGATGACATCACCAGGTCTCATTCCCGTTCCACTAATCATATTCTCACAGGCTGCAACGATGAAATGAACCTGGTTGTGGAAGACCAATTGGTTAGCTGCGATAACATACTCTAGCTTCACAAGATTCTGAATAGAGGAGAAGCTTACCTCAACACCAAGAGGCTTAATCTCACCAATGGCTTTCGCAGCGCCAAGAACAGCAGCTGAACCACCCATGTCGAATTTCATGAGCTCAATGGAGGAGCCAGGTCCAGCCTTAATGTTGTAGCCACCACTGTGAACACAAGACAACAATCAACAACCACTAAAACATCACCAATACAAAAAACAGATGTGGAACACTCAAAGTAATTACCTGTCAAATGTCAATCCTTTCCCAACAAGAGCAAGTTTGGTCTTAACAGAGCCACTGGGAGGTTTATACACAAGGTGAATGAAGAAAGGAGGATTAGCCGAAGCAGCCGCAACAGCTAGATAAGAGCCCATCTTCAACTCTCTGCATTGCTCCTCGTTCAAAATGTTTGCAGTGAATACATCACTGTAAGTAGAAGCCACTTTTGCCGCTTCCTCAGCTAGGACAGCTGAAACAACACAAAACCATATCAGATTAGGACAACACACAACATAAACAGTGCCATTGGTATCCACAGATCCATACCAGGAGTAAGCACATTGGCAGGAGAGTTAATGAGTTCTCTCCCGAAAATCACACCGTAAGATACATCTTCAGCATACTTGAGCTTCTTCTCTAGCTCAGGTCCAGTTCCAAACCCAATGATATCAACAGAGCTCAAAGATGGTTTCTTAGACTCAGATTTATACCTACCATCTTCGAACAATCCAAGCACTATGCCTAATCCACACCACAAGCAAACAATAAACCCCACAAATCAGTTTACAAAGACTTAAACTTGCGTAAACCCATTTTCTAGGGGGTAACCAGTCTTTTTGTATAGAACTAGCGGCTAGGAATATTATTTAGAGGCTAGCTTCTGTTAACAAATTATTAATTTATTTTATATATTTTTTTATTTCTGTTTTTGGTTTTATTATACAATTATTTTGATTAACTATATAAAAAACTACAAATTATAAATTATTAACTTTGTCAGACCTACTTGAGAAGAAACTACTGATTTATTTTATACATAATTTTACAATTATTTTTTTGATAAAGATGCAAACAACAACCGAGACAATGAAGTTACCTGAAGCTAAAGCAGAAGCAGAGCTAAGCTTGGATTCATTTTCATCATGAGAGGCAAGAACAACAGCAACGCTGCTAGACTGAGAAGCTTTCGCAACCGTAGCAATACCTTCACCAAGACCCTGAAAAGCCGCGGGAGATGAAGCGGACTTTCCTAGACCGATCAAACCGATTCGTTTCGACCCTAAACCGGGAAGTCTAAGAACCGTTGACTGACCCGGTTTACCGGTGAAGTCCTCTTCCGACAAGACTAAAGCCAAGAGTCCACTCAAGTGAGCATCGAGCTTGTTCAAGATCGGGTTCTCGAACTTTGAGTTTTGGTCTTTCGTCAAGTCTTTCTCTGTTGCCCCGACAACAAGTAAGTCTCCTTTCCACTCGGTTACGTCGATCTCCTTTGCCGTGAATGAGATCTGCTCGAGTCAACGAAGATATGGTTCATTAATAGGAAACCATGTAAGAGAGAATAGAAACGAACCTTGGGATGGTCAGTGGGTTTGGGTTGAGTGAGGCCGAGAGACTGAGCCATGGGCTTTGGCTCTTGATGAACAAGAGAGAGAGAGAGAGAGAGAGAGGTGCGAAGAGGAAGGAAATGGGAAGGAGAAGCAATGAAAGTGAGAGGACTTTTAAAGTCGCGAAGAGCGATCGTATATATAGAAAGAGAAGATGTGTTTATCTTTGACGATGATTTACTATCCCACCCACTTATTAGGTTTTATATTCGACCCGCCTGATAGCAGTAGAAACATGGTATTCGATAAATTAATAAAACAGCATAAAGTAATATCTTTTTCTGATTTTAAACTAGACTGATTTAAAATATAACATTTTTTTTAAAAAAAAATATAATGACTTTATAGAAAATGATATCTAAATATATAATCTCATTAAAGTTCTAAATTAATGTTTCTTATGTATGTATATTTTATATAAGTATAAACAAACTATTATATTATTTGTTCACATTCACAATGAAACTAGGAAAAAATCGGTGAAATACCTTCATATAAGATTTTATTTGAAAACTATACCATTATATAATATTTTGGATAACTACACTTAGACATACGTTAAATTATCAACCATCCAATTGAAATCTGTGAAATTATTTTAGCATCTAAACTATTTTTTTAAATAAAAACACAAATAAATTTAGAATCATATGCGTTGAAAAAAAACATTTTTTAAACTCGTTCCTTGCCAAGCAAAATGTCCTTCAGTTTTTTCAAACAAATGCCCTTATTCTTGTTCTTAAAGATTTTTTTTTTAAAAAACACAAAAACCAATTTGTTAATAACACAAAGGTGTTTACAAAGGTTTTTAGCAATAACTAAATAATAAGAGATGTTAAACGGGTTGATCCGTCCCGTCCCGTGACTTATCTTTCTGCGGATTACGGAGGGCCAGACCCGCGCAGACTGCGGTCTCCAAAAAGTCATCCTAAACCCGTACCGCCAAATGCACATTCTTTTGCGGGCTGTCCCACATGACATACGTCAATGTAGTGTATCCGACCATGTTTAACTCCAGGCCACTCCAGAATACTTCCTAATGCTGCAAGCTGCTTCCTTATACACAAGTTCACATAATTAATAGACATGAAGCATCTACTATTCAGATTCTTTAAAATCACTATAATGTAAAACTATAATGTAATCAAGGAAAGCTAAACAAGACAGTGATCTGATAACCTATGCAAAGCAACCAAATTAAAACCCTAATCTACGTTCCAGAGAGTAAGTTACTAACCTTAGTAATGGAGCTAAGTATTGGAGCTTGTGTTGTTTGAATTAGTTCGGTTTGTATTCTTGTTCACCATCAATCCATCATCTCAAGACAAAACACAAAAAAACAAAGCCAAATTAACATACTATTAAACATAATTAAATTTATTAAGATTAAATAATTATATAATCTATAATTAGGAATTAATTATAATTTATTAATAGTATATAATCTATAATTAAGAATCAATTCTAATTTATTAAAATTATATAATCTATAATTAGGAATTAATTAGAAAATTATTAAATTATATAATATTTTTCTTAACAGCTTGAGGAGGAGGTCACCGACTCACCTTCATCGGACATCGCCGGAAGAGAAGCGAAGCAGGAGAACTCCTCGCCGGTGGAACAAGTTGAAGTTACCTGAAATTTGGAGAACAATTAGTTAGAAAAGATTCATAACAAGATTAAAAGAATCGACTTTTACCACAAAGTCTTTCACTACCTCGGTGACATGCATGGAGAGAAGAAGGGAGACTCAAGATCCGTCGCTCAAAATCATTCCCGGCCAATGATGGAGGATCATTTTCTACGGTGGAAAGTCTTTTAAGATCAACAATCTTGTCACAGCTTTCAAGAGAAGAAGATGACCCTCCAAAACAGGCTGGAGTCCTAAGCGCGTAACAATCTGTCGTCACCGAAGCTCCTAAAATCATCAGAGATCCATTCATCGACTGAGGCTGATCTGTTGCTCTCTCTCACTCTTCTTTGTTTTGTTTGCAGGTGGCGGAGGAAATGAAGAATGGTATGCGGGACATTATTTTAACCGCGGGTCAAATGCCCATCCCGCTAGGCCCGCTTTTTTGCAGGCTCCCAAACCCTTGGCCCAAACCCGCTCCGCCACAAGTCTTACCAGGCATGTCCCGCGGTACGGGTCCAAATTTAACATCTCTATAAATAATCACTTTTTTTTATTGAAAGAGTTTTTTTGTTCCGATATACAACTAGACACACAAGAAACAAACCCATATAATATAGAGAGAATTAGGGAAATGCCCATAATGAAGGCTATAATTAGTGGTTTGCCCATGATGGGACATAAACAAAAGATTTCATACAATTATGCTTTGGTTGGACGTTAAAGTCCATCTTGCATTCTCAACTCCTCTGCGATTCTTTAATTATTCTGACATTCTTTTTCTTCTCCTCTCTTACACTCTCTTTCCATTTTTTACTATATTCTTTTTTCTTCCATATTTTTTCATCCAAAATTTTTTTATTCATTAAAAACTAATTGACCCACGAAACAAAATAATCTTTATTCGTTAAAAACTAATTAACACACGAAACAAAGTATTGATTTGTTTAATTACACCACAGATGGAGAAAATCATCACTGCAATATCTTTAAAATCACCGATTGTTAACAAATGTGTTATCTGTAACAAATAATGTAAATGTTAATAGATGTGTTAGCTGTTAACAAATACATGTACCAGAGGTGTTAGTGGTTAATAATTTTGTTAACAGTTAATATCTCTGTTAACACATCTGATACATGTATTTGTTGACAGCTAACACATCTGTTAACGTCTACAAAATTTGTTAACAGTTAATATCTCTGTTAACAAATAGATAATGTAGACATTTTAATTTTCCTATCACAGTGAGTAAATATAAAAAATCAAAGTTATTCTTTAAATCCACATAGAAAAAAAATATATATATATATATATATATATATATATATATTTATATATATATATATATATTTGAATGAGTGAAAAAATATTTAGAAGAGAGAATGACAAAGAAAAAAAATGATAAGAGAGTTTGAGAATGGAGAAAAAGTGAAATCGAATGAAAGAGAGAGAGTGTCAGGAGAGAGAGAGTGGTGAGAGTAAAATCAGAGAGAGGCAGAGGGGCATTTTGGTCACTATAATTAACTCAGTCAAATCATGTGTATTTCCCTAATTAAGGGTCCAAAAAGGATATGTGAACAAATTATCTCTATAATATATAAGAAGTAAATGGTGCATTGGTGTATCTTTTCTATTTTTATTACAATTTATTCTTTAACAGTATTTTCTTTGACTAACACACAACAATTCTAGGGAAAAATGATATTATATGAACATTGTGAAATGTAAATCTAGAGCACGGAAGACTTTTTTTTTTTTAACCTTGGGGATATCCCAGGCATAGACTAACCCTCAAAAGTCAAAAGTGTGGTGCAGCCCACGGATGAACCTTCACTCTGGGTATTCAAAAGGACCGTAAGATAGACCCATATCTGCGTGGCCACAAGATAAGATGTAGTAGGGTGCCTTCAAACCCGGGTTACTTAACAAATCCCAAAGCTCGCCTACCACTAGACCACCACCTTGTGGTTTACGGAAGACTCTTACACTTGCAGATAATTTCTAACGTATATGTATTTTTGGTTAATAAACGTTTTGAGATAAAAATATGTTCATGTTGTTGATTCTTAGTATCTTTAAGAAAATGATGAATGGATTTAATCACACATTTTTACTAATAGTGAATAATTAGTTATTAAAAATTAATTACTAAATAAAACCAGGACAAAAACATCTTATTACATATAATGAAATGTAAATTTCAAAAAAGAAGTGTATTTTTAAAATTTTAAATATAAAAATATGGTATTTTCAAATTATCCCATAAAATTATCTTTATATTTCTTAAGACTTAATATATTTTTGTTAAGAGTTAGTAAAATTATTCTTAAACTTCATTTAAATTTCTATGAGACATATTTTATGCATATCAAATAATATAATATAATTAATACAAACGTCAAATTTCAAAAATTTGATTAATATATATACACTAAAATCATTTTTTCTATTTTACAAAAAGTATATCTTAAATAAAAAAAATCTAAAAAGTATATTCTTTTTTGAAAATCAATATCTGTAAATTAATAAAATATTAAAATCTTAAGGTTATTAATTTTTTACTGTATTTGGATTTATATACATGTTAGGAATATCCGACCCACTTATTACAGTTTTAATTTATATTTATTTTAAACTGTAGATTACAAAATCTTAAAATAATAAAATAAATATATTTTGGGGTAAATTTTCAAAAACAAAAAATATTTGAGAAAATTTAAATTCTACTACAAGTTCGTAACTATTTAGCAAATTTACCACTTATAAATGATTATGTTCACAAATATCCTGAATTTGTGATAACATAACACTAAATTAATTTTTTAAATATTTATAGAACGTTTCTACACCTAATCCCAACCTCTTAATACTAAACCTTAAACAATAATCATCAAAAGTTAAACCCAAATGGTAAAATGATTTATGATTGATGGTATTTGTAGATCCTAAAATCCACACTAAGTATTTTGTAGTGATCAAGAGTTTAATCAGGGGAATACAAATGATGTGGACAACGATGCTCTTAAACACAACAATACAAACGGAATCCGGTTGACAAAAATGGACTTTTATTGAATATGGGATTCCATACAAAGTAGTAAACAAGATCGAGAACAACAATGTAGAAGTTATAAGCGAACTAGAAGTCTATAGAGTGAAGTCGATGTGACTATGATATGTTATAGGGTTTTTTCGTCTGTCGTATGCTCTGCTTTAGATCTCCTTTTATAGCTTTCTCCCCTTCTAACTGCTAACGCGATCTTTTGAATGCCATTTCGACCTCGTTGGGTCTGATCGATGTCGAGTTCATGATGACCTTGCATGGGCTTGGGCCTACTTTAATTATTTGCTGAAATTAGGTCCAACAGTATTTTTGCAAAAATGGTACTTAACATGTGGTATTTATAACAATTTCTCGAAATATTTTATGACCAAAAGACACACAAGCAAGAAAACGACCAAAATTTGAAACTACGAAATTCTAATTTTTTTTTTTAATTTCAAAAAATTCTAAAATGTTTTTGAGTTTTTCTGAACTTTTACAAAAAAATCAATTTTTTGAAAAAAATATCATTTTAGATCTTAACCCTAGTCACAAATACTAAACCCTAATCACAAACACTAAGCTCCTTTTTCAAAACCCTAAAAGAGTTTATTTAACTATAAACTTGAGGTTTTTGTATTACAATGAAAAATCCACTATTAGTCAAACGTAGATATTAAAATTATTTTAAATTTTAATGTTACTGAACTTGTCGTTTCATAAAATATTATGAAATCCCTTGTTATTAAACAAAATAATTGAAGATTTTAGAGTGTTTTAAGTGATTACATAAGTGTTTGAGAAGAGTTTCTTACTTATAAAAATAAATCTAAATCTCATAATATTAAATGATATTCTGGAGTTGTTGAAAAATATCATATCAAATTATAAGATTCACATACAATCATCAAAATAGTCATTAAAATGAAATCAATTCGCAATTGTTGTTTATATAAGACTTCTAATATTAGAAGATTTTGTTTATTTTTAATTTGTACTTGACGCCTGGAATAAATAAATAAAGGAAAAAAATACAAACACTAAACTGAAAAACCAAATCTTAAAGCTAAACAGAATGGGTCGGTCCGAAACTTAAACCAAAGCTCGGAAGAAAACGAGAGAGATGAGCATACACAAAAAGAGCTCGTCGGATGTGCCACAAGACCTCCACATCACCTAAAAATATCTTTGTTGGAACTTCCGATAGACATAGACACCGAACTTAACCAACGAAGGGCCATAGACAAAATGCCTGAGACGCTACAAAGAAACCACTTGTTTAAAGAAATAGAAAAAGAAAATAAGAAAAGGAGGAAAGGTCACTGAATCTTACCGTTTCACTGGTTCAGAGAAGATAAGCCGAAGCCTCACCCCTTTAGCTAACCCGCCTCTACCACTAACGGTGAAACACTAACCTTCGATTTGCCTACCATCCTTAAAGCAAACGAGAAACAAAGAAGGATACCTGTAACGTAGAATAAATTTATTGTGTTTGATATAAAATACAAGATGCATATATATAGTGGTAACATTAACATAATGTTAACACTAGATAATGCTAACTTTCCTAAACACTTAATGTTAATATGTTAAGAATATCTTGGGTCAACTTGCTCTTCAAGTGTTTCCTTTTAGTCTTGAGGATCTTCATGGGTTTGATGGGCTTCACAATATTGGTCTGATAAGATACACATCTTACCGTCTAATATATTTCTAATAGTCTCATGTCCGACAAACGTGGGATGCAACAAACAAATCTGCAATCACAAAGCAGACCACGTATGTTGTGGATTTTTGTCGAGGAAAACAAATCAGTTGGCGACTCTAGATATAAATTTCAACTTTGACAAGCGGGATTTCAGCTCTTTTTTTTGTCATAAAAATGGGAATACATCCCGTGCACGCAAATGGAGCTCCACAAACAATCGTCCTTAACTAGGACAGTCCATAAACCGAACTTAAAATTAACCTAAAACTTGAGTGTTCTACTAGAACTCTCCTCTAATGGTTAAACTATAACTAATAAATTCCAAACTATGGAAAAAATACTCTTGAGAGATCCTAAACTATAGAATAAATCTCAAAAAAATAAAAAACAATTGTGAAACCCAAACCCCGTGAAAGAAACCATAAGCCCTAAGTATCAATGCAATTCTTGATAATTCTTGCAGTAGCCAAAACCTTCAGTATAACCCACCCACTAAACAAAACCATAGTTACTAAAACAAAGCCTCAGCTTGGAACCCAAACCCAAAAGAAAAAGAACACTAACGCTTTTAACCTAGATTTAGCTATGAGATCACGTGAATATTACTTCAAACTTATTTATCTTCACGTCATCATCATCATCTGGATCGTCTCCGTCAGCACCCTCTCCCTCATCGTCAACACCACCGATGAGTATCATCCAAGCTTAAAAATTATAAAGCAGAAACTTTAATTTTGATCCCTAAAAATCGGATGTTCTGATACCATGTAGAATTCAATGTTCTATGTGCTTCGATATGGATCCAGGCCTTGCTTCTCTCTTTCACGTCTCTCTGCGAGAAATACTGGAGCTTTTCACAACGGAGTGGAACTTCAAAAAATATCTTAAAGTAGCGACCCATATCTGCCCCTCACAGAGGTGTGCGGTATGAGACTGCAGCCACCGTCCAGAGACCACTTCATATCTATACACTCTATCTGAGAAACAGAGTGATAAACAGACCTTAATACTGAAGCCCAGAGCACGATAATAAAAAAGAAAATTAATAAAAGAGAGGCTATCTTCCAGCATCGGAGAAGAGCTCGGGCCAGAGACAATATATAGAACACTAAAGTTTTAGTCTTTCAAGAAGAGAGAGAGAGAATTTCTATTTTATTATTATATCTTGATAAATTAAAATATTTTTAATAAAAATCAGAAATTCATATAAAATAATAATATTTATTTTAGAAAAATAAGAACTGTCTATTTTTTACACTCTAATAACTAAATAGTCAATTTAGTAAATAAAAATATTGTAAACTTGCATATCAATATAATTATTCTATAATTTATATATATGTATATAACTAATTAAAAAATTCATTTTCTAAAATTAAGTATTTGTGATTTATTTTATTTTTTTACAGATATTACTTATTATTTTGCTTTTTAGAATTATGAATATCTGAGTTTTTTAGATCAAATCAAAGTAACTAACTGAACAATCAAATTTTATGGATATTTTGTCTGCTAGTAACTAAAATAACAATCCAAATTTTGTATTAGCATTACGTGTTGGTCACTATTAATAACAGTGACTTTTAAAGTAGTATAATGTCCAAGCCCACACAAGTTTGGTGAAACCCAAAATTGAGTTGTCATCAGCGAAAGAAGACAAAGTTCAACGGTTCTCTACACCTCACAACAAGTGTACTCCTCGTACCGTTACGCCAGCACACAATATTCCTACTTTGAATAGATTTCGTTGTCTCAGTACATGTGCTGTCATGGGATAAGGTTTGACTGAAAGGATAAGGCCCCAGAGTACTATATATGTTGTTCAAGCATTGTATGAAGCGTTAAGCAAGAATATTCAATAAGATTACAAAAGTTTGCTTCATCTTCAAGCTTGTAGCTTTTATTTTATGATATCAGAGCCATGGAAGACTATTTTGCTTTTTCTGCACCGACACTGAGTATTTCTCAATGTGTTTCTCTCAAACTTTTTTCTTCGAATTACCTTCTGTGGAAAACTCAATTCGAATTGTTCCTTTCGAGTCAGTCCCTTCTTGGATTTGTTAATGAATCTACCGTTCGGCCTTCACCAATCATGACTGTGCGAAACGGATTCTGTTCCAGACATGCATTCAAGAAATTATTTATGGAGCTTTGAATGGGTTAAGAAAATAATATGAATCCATATGTACTGTCATAGAGCACTTAATGGATTCTGTTCCAGACATGCGTTCTGAGGATGATTTGTTCAAACTTGTGAACTTTGATGATAAGCTTCAGGCGTACCAACATTCTACAGAGGTTAACCCTCATGTTGCCTTTCATGTTGGACGAGGATACTCCAAAAAAAGAGGGCGTGGCAACTACAACAACATAGGAGGATTCTGACGTCATGGTAATAGCTCTTATTCTATACGAGGGTGTGGTTTCTAGAAGCAGTTCACTGGTGGTACCGGTTCAAACTCTGCTGCAACCAAACCAACTTGTGAAATCTGTAACAAATTTGGGCACTCTGCAGCGAGATGTTACAGTAGGGTTGATCAAGAGTTTGATGTCCAGAACAACGCTCATACTGCTTTTGCAACAATGAAACTGTCTGATCAGGAACAAGTGAGTGGACAAGAGTGGTTTCCTGATTCTGCGGCTTCAGCTCATATTACCAACAACGTCTCACAGCTGCAGTCTTCTCAACCTTATCATGGTAATGGCCAAGTAATGGTTGGAAATGGAGATTACTTGCCCATTACCCATATCGGTTCCATTCCTCTCCACGTGCCACAAGGTATACTTCCTCTCAATGATGTCTTGATATGTCATGCCATCACACAATCTTTTTTGTCCGTTTCAAAGTTAAGAAAAGACTTTCCATTTGAGGTTATTTTTGCATGATGAATCTGTGTTTATTAAGGACAAGGTCACCAAACAGGTGATCACTCAGGGAAAAAGGCATAAAGATTTGTACATGTTGAAAGATGCAAGGTTTCAGGCCTTCGATTCCACAAGACAGAGAGTCACAAGTGCTGAGGTGTGTCACCAAAGGGTGGGTCATCCTCACATGAACATCCTTCAACTTCTGGTCAGCCGCAAGTCAATAGCAGTAATGAAGACAGCCAAAAGTCAGTGTGTGATGCTTGTCAAGTAGGAAAAATCTAAAAGTTACCTTTTTTAGCTTCTGAGTCTGTTTCTACAAAGCCACTTGAGAGGATTCATTGTGACCTCTGGGGGCATAGTCCAATAATGTCATCACAAGGATTTCGATACTATGTCATTTTTGTAGACAATTATTCAAGGTTCACTTAGTTTTGTCCATTAAAGCTGAAGTCATATTTCTTTTCAGTATTTTTGAGCTTTCAGAATCTGGTAGAAATACAACTATCTGAAAAGATAATTCAGTTTCAGTGTGATGGTGGAGGAGAGTTTGTGAGCAACAAGTTTGTTGCACACTTAGCTAACTGTGGAATTAAACAACTACTATCATGTCCACACTCCACAACAAAATGGTTTGTCTGAAAAGAAGCACATACACATTACAGAGTTGCGACTAACGATGCTATACAACAGTAAAGTACCTCAACAACTGTGGGTTGAAGCATTTTTCCCTGCAATGTTTCTTGGGAATCTGCTACCATCCTCTGTTTTGGGCAACAATCTGAGTCCATTTTAAATTCTTTATAACAAACAGCCAGCATACACTTCCTTGAGAGTCTTTGGGTGCACGTGCTTTCCTTATCTTCGTTCTTACATGAAGAACAAGATGGATCCCAAGTCTCTTGCTTGTGTATTTCTCGGTTACAATGAGAAATAGAAAGAGTATAGGTGTTATTATCCACAAACTGGGAAGGTCTACATTAGTAGGCATGTGATTTTTGATGAGGAACACTTCCCTTATGAAGACATATACAACCGGTTTCACAAAAATATTGATTCACCATTACTGGAATCTTGGCGTTTGGTTAATATTCACTTACCACAGTCTGATGAGTCTGTTCCAGCCACAGATGAACTACCTCCTGCTAGTCATCAGAATGTTCAAGTTCCTGCAGTTACTGATCAAGGATTCAACCATGTGGAACATGATCAGAATTTAGAGAACAACCAAGATACAAAATCTGATTCTTCTGCGTCTGATGAATCTCAAGAAGAACATGTCATTGCACTTGGAATGCCTGTGGAACAACCTGTACACTTAATGACTACACGAGCAAAGTCAAGGATTGTCAAGCCTAATCCAAAATATGCCCTCATCACAGTCAAATCCAATTATCCAGAGCCGAGAAGTGTTAAAGCAGACTTGCAAGATCCTGGTTGGAACAGTTCTGTGAAAGAAAAGATAGATAACATGGTAGAAACAAAAACCTTTGAACTTGTTCCTCCAAGTCCTGAACAGAAGCCACTTGGTTCGAGATAGATCTTTAAAGAGAAGCTCAACACAGATGGTACACTACTCAAACTCAGATCACGCGGTTGCAAAAGGAAATGAACAAGAAGAGAGTGTAGGCTTCATTGAAACCTTCAGTCCGGTGGTTCGTACAGCCACGATACGCACTGTCCTTCATGTTGCTGTGACAAAGAAGTGGGACATCAGACAGTTGGATGTCCAGAACGCATTTCTCCATGGGATTTGAAAGAGATTGTGTACATTGTTCAACCTCAAGGATTTGAAGATTCAGAAAGACCAAACTATGTTTGAAAGTTACAGAAAGCCATTAGCAAGCTCCAAGAACTTGGTTTGATAAGTTCAGAATTTTTTTCATCAAGTTTGGGTTCAAATGTAGCTTCCCTGATCCGTCACTCTTTGTTTATCATCATGGATTGACTGTCATATACCTCCTTTTGTATGTGGACGACATGATTTTAACCGGAAACGATGATTCACTGATTGAAGCTTTTCTGAAAGAACCTCAATATAGTGTCTCGTATGAAGGATATGGGAGACATTCACTATTTTTTGGGCATACAAGTTAACAAACATGGTGATGGTTTGTTTATGAATTAGTCGAAGTATTCTCTTGATCTTTTAGTCATAGCTGGAATGAAGGATTGTTCTCCAATGCCTACCCCTATGCCTATAAAACTAGAAAAGGTAAAAGGACAAGAAGTACTCTTCTCCAGTCCATCATATTTCAGAAGTCTTGCGGGTAAGCTACAATATCTCACACTTACCAGGCATATCTTCAGTTTGCAGTCAATTATATCTGTCAAAAAATGCACTAGTCAAGCATTTCTGATTTCAGTTTTCTCAAAAGGATTTTAAGATATGTGAAAGGGACTTATGAGCTTGGTGTCAGCATTAAGGCTGAATCTCATTCAACTCTGATGTGCTATTGTGATATAGCGAATGGGCAGGATGCAAAGTGACTTGACGGTGTATTGGTGGGTTCTGTACCTTTCTTGGTTCAAATCTGATTTGTTGGTCGGTAAAACGACATGAAACAGTGTCCAAGTCCTCAACCAAAACATAATACCGGACCATGTCATTGGCTGCTTCAGAACTCGCGTGGTTACATAACCTTCTGTTTGCAATGGGTCTGCAACAAAAGACAACACCACTGCTTCTTTGTGACAATCTATCAGCTGTTTGTCTTACGGACAACCTGATGTTTCACAAGCGTACAAAACAACTTTCACTATGTTTGGGAGCGAGTTTCCGTGAACAAGCTCAAGGTCAAGCATATATCAGCTTCTCTGCAGATAGCAGACGTGTTCACAAAGTCACTAACTCGGGAACCATTTGTTAAGTTACGCGATAAACTCAGTGTCGATCTTCCTCCGCCACAAAATTTAAAGGGGTGTAATAACAGTGGGTCTTTAAAGTAGTCTGATGTCCAAGCCCACACAAGCTTGATGAAGCCCAACACTGAGTTGTTATCTACGAAAGAAAAAAAACTCAACGATTCTCTACACCTTACAACAAGTGTGCTTTTCGTACGGTACACCAACACACAAGATTCATATTTTGAATAGATTTGGTTGTCTCATATATAATATATGTGTTGTCATAAGATGAGATTTGACTGAAAAGATAAGATCCTAAAATATTATATATATTGTTCAAGCATTGTATGAAACGTTAAACAAGAATATTCAATAAGATTACAAAAGTTTACTTTATCTTCAAGCTTGTAGTTTTTGTCTTTAACCATTCTTTTATTGTTTAGCATTTTGCTAAACAGTCACTAAAGTTTTTGTTTTAATTGGATATCATGTCGATTATTTTTTTGACTGAAACGAACATCGCTCACACCAAAACAAATAGATCGAATCAGAAAGATTTTGATTAGAGTTTAGTTATAGTTTTGTTACAACTAAACCAAAGGAAACTCGAAATAAAATAAAAATTTAAAATGTTATTCTTGTTATTCTTATGTGTGACTTGTGAGTATCGATTCCTTTGATACTAATTTTCTTCTTCTTCTACACATAATTTAAGAAGCTGCGTTAGAAAAACCAATTCAAATTCATATATCAGTCAAACATGAGCTTAGTCGATAACTGAATATATATTTTGCTCAAAAAAAAAAAAAATATTTTGTTGTTATGTCAACAACGGTCTTTTTTTTTTTTTTGGCAACAACAACGGTCTAATCGAAGAATAGACTTTTTATTTTTTTATATTTACGGCAGCCGCAGACATCATTGTTGCGTAAGAGAATATGATAACTCAAATTGATCATTAGATAGCTTATGGTCAATATTTTATTTTCCGTTATAATTTTTCTATTTGTTCAATACTTTTCTCAGCTTTGTGAATTAATTGAAACAAGTGTTAAATGTTCGGAGAAGGTGGAAAATACAGTAAAAAAGGGAAAACAATAACATGAAATCCTTGTTCGGAAACTCGCTATGCACTACGCGTACGGCACATATGGACCTAGCGATTTATTATAAAATCGGAAAAAATCGGGAATTATGCAGGGAGAAATTTTTTAGATTTTCTTTATATAATATCTTATTAATACATATAATATATTAAAAATATTTATGTATAAATTATAGTACATGTTGATGTATAAATACATCATTGGTACTAAAATTCATTGATTTGTATATACCTTCTAAATTAGATCATAAAATTTAGTTCTATTTATTTCAACTTACAAATAAAAGAAATATAATTTAGTTACAAAGGGAAGAGATATATAAAAGGTTTATAGAATGGGATACAAATAAGTTAACTTAGTGTGGTGGAAACATTAGCCTTGTTACATCAGCCTTGTGACTCAGGTTTGAAGCCCCCCAAAAAGATTATTTTGTCTCTGATTTTATTAATGAAATGTCAATTTATAAACCTCCCACATCGGAAGAATGCAAAGCTGAGCTACAGAAATGAGTAGTATAAATATAGGTGTCCTTTGTTTTGAAGAAAGACACAAACAGGGTGTAATACATTTCAGTTTGGGCCTAAATTATTAATTTTCGTAATAAATCGGTAACTAATCCAATTAAACAGCGATTAATTTAATTAGCCGATTGGCTACTAATCACGGCGTTTATCTTCCGAACAGTGATTTTTCGTCCGTTTAATCGATTACCCGGCCGATTTTTAGAACAAGGCATGAAACAAATCGAAATGAATGAAATTGAATTTTGAGAGCTTTAGCAATTACAACGTGAGTGAGATAAATAATTGATTCACAAAGCCCAACAATTACAATATGAGCCAATTGAGTTCCATGCATGAGAAGTGCATAGCTTGTTGACTTGAAAAATATCGACGAGCATATTTAGTATTTGTCTTCATAAAGAAATTAATTTAGACAACCCCAGTATATTGTGTTATGATCATTGCGTTGATAAACAAAAATGAAGAAGAACATCATACATCGTTTCTTTCCTGGTACAAAGTTGTAATTGAATTCACCTTTCATTATGACACGCCAAGAGAATGGGAGGCGCAAGAGTTTAAAGAGATTTTTGTATATTAACTTGTGGAGGGCGTAGCCAAATATATACATAGTAGTAGTTGAGTAGTTGACCTACTTTCTTAAGATGCAGAGATTACAATAGTAATGAAAGAATATCGTATAACATTCTAACACTTTCCCTCAAGTTGGAGCATGCACATCATAAATGCCCAATGTGCTGATGAACATATTGAACTCATTTCTCCCCAAAGATTTTGTAAAAATGTGTGCGAGTTTCTGTAGAGATGAGACGTGAGATGGTGTTATATTTTCGATAGTGATGTCGTCACGTATGAAATGACAGTCATTTTCTACATGTTTTGTATGTTAAATTGACTGAAAGAGCAATAGCAGACTTACTATTAGAGTAAACCTTCATAGGTTGATTGTGAGAGACACTGAGATCAAGGAGTATTTGCTTGACAGAGTAGAGCTTTTTTCCCAGGTGAGTCATTGCCCTGTATTCGTTTTCTGCTGAAGAGAGACTAACAGTGTCCTTTTTTGTTGTTTTCCAAGAGATGGGTGCATCTCCAAGTTGAACAAAATAGCCTGTTAGAGATCGCCTTGTCAATGGACAAGCAGACCAGTCGGAGTCACACCAGCCATGAAGCTGAAGTGTTGGAGTTTTGGTTAGGAGAATCCCTTGACCAGGATTTGATTTCAAATAGCGCACAACACGAAGACATGCATCCCAGTGGTCTTGACGTGGTGCCTGCATATATTGGGCCAACATATGAACAAAGTAAGACAACTCATGTCTTGTTACAGCGAGGTAGATAAGACGACCGACCAGAAATCTGAAGGGTGTCAGATCCAGTAGCTTAGGTGAGCGTGACAATGAGGCCTGATGATTATGTTCCATAGGAAAGGCGGGTTGTTTTGCTCCCAAGAGGCCAGTTTCAGTCAAAATGTCAAGAACATATTTTCTCTGAGAGAGATAAAATCTTTGATAATTGTGAGCAACCTCAATGCCGAGAAAGTATTTGAGAACTCCAAGATCTTTCATGTGAAAACATGTAGAGAAATATGTTTTGAAGCGTTCAAGAGAATCAAGACAATTTCCAGAGATGATTAGATAATCAACGTAGACATTAACATGGAGATCAATGCCGTTCTTGTTGTAACTGAAAAGAGAGTGATCTTGTTTGGACGGGATGAAATCATATGTGCGTAAGGCGTTAGACAGCTTCTGAAACCAACACCTCGGCGCCAGCCATAGAGTGATTTACGCAATCGACATACCTTGTTGGGATCATCTGTGTGAAATCCTTGCGGCAGCTTCATATAGACTTCTTCTGTTAAGTTGCCATGTAAGAAGGCATTATGTACATCCATTTGATGAGCATCCAATTTTTTGAAGCTGAAACCTCGAGAAAGATGCGAATAGTTGTCATTTTAGCGACTGGAGCAAACATCTCAGCATACTCTACTCCTTCCACTTGACAATTTCCCAAGATAACCAGTCTAGCTTTATAGCGCTCAATGGTTCCATCTGTTTGGAATTTTTTTTTAACTACCCATTTGTTTCCAATCGTTCTTGTTCTAGGAGGTAAATCTTCTATGGTCCATGTAAAGTTTCTTTGTAAATCACTGATTTTTGTCGTCATTGCCTTTCTCCATATCATTTAGCACAGCCTGGTTGTATGTGCTTGGTTTTGCAACCGAAGTTATTGCTGCAAGAAAAGATTTGTGTGTTTCTGAGAATTTATTACAGTCAATGTAGTAGTTACCAATATGATAGAGAGAGGATGACTCTATTTCGCTAGATGTTGAGATGAATCAATAAACAAGAACAATAGTAATGAAGTGAAGTGCAGTGAAGTGCAGCGAATTGCAGTGAAGTTGTAACGCCCCGACCGCCCACAGCTAATAGGCCACCCACGCCCGCTCTCTCGGCCCATGGGCCCCATCCCGTTCCAACGCCCGGTCCGTTAATTTTCTAAGGCTCTAGAGTCATGTTTACTGACCCTGCAATCACCACATGACCTTTCTCCGTGCTTTGGCCTCACTTACACGGTATCGCAAATCACTTCCCGATAGGTCACCCATCCTTTGACTACTCCAGCTCAAGCACGCTTAACTCTTGAGTTCTCTCTGGATGTGCTCCCGAAAAGGTAGGTGCACTTTGGTGACATAGGTAGCCAAATCAATCCTCTTAAGCCTTTCCATATATCACAACTCGGGATGTTACAGAAGTGTTAAAAGACAAGTAAAGGAGGCACATAGATTTAGATATCTGGTATAAGGTTCTTTAAGTTTTGGAGTAAATAAACATGTGAAAACAAGTAGGAGGAACTGTTGGGGCTTTATGCCAAACCAGAGTCACATGTCTTGGCAAGAAGGAAAGAGAAGAAGAAGCTGTCCCTTTCTGTCTAGCTGAACGTGCTCTAACCCAGACCAGAGCTCCATTGTTTATTAGTTCATATTGTGCTACTTGTCAACTCTCTATTCTATTTATAGAGCTCCTGTAACAACTAAATCAGTATGGGAATAAAGCTTATTCTTCTTTCCTAAACTCTCTCTCGCAGTTCTATCTTATTCTCTTTGATAATCTCAAGCATAATCTCATCCCATAAACTCTCTATAATTCTCTAATTATCACATGGTATCAGAGCATTTATGTTCTTGAGACCTAATCCTTCTCATACTATTTTCTAAATTCCGCAAACACTTTGATTTTTCTTTTCTATTTTTGGCAAAGTTCATCTTGTTCTTGAGCTGTTCTTCATTTCCAGCTTCAGATTTTGCCAAAAATGGAAAACTCTAAAGTAAAAATTCCAGTGATACTCAAGGGAGTTAACTACCTTTTGTGGTCAAGGCTTCTCAAGACAGCCTTGGGACGGAGAGGTCTGTCATGTCCCCGATCCTGAGAAATGATTGTGGCCAAGCTCGATTAAGTGAATGATCATAATGGAGCAAAGGAAGACTAAGTCTAGGTCTATGAATAGACCAAGGGACTTAGAAAGATTGTACAAGATGAAGATATCAAGCTGTACGAAGTGTATCACAGCTGGGTGATGCGAGCAAGAAGCTCAACCAGCTGGACAAAGCTCAGTTGGAGCTCAAGTAGAGTGTGCCAGCTCCCTGAGCTGGACTACTAGCTCACTCAGCTGGACCAGCTAGGGATCAGCTCATCTTATCTGGACTGAGTGTTTGGGTTTTGGGCCGTTGGGTCAAGTCTGGGCAGTTACCGGGCTGGTTGGTAGGCCAGGGCTGGCTATGGGGGCTACCCGACAACACCAGCCCGCATGGGCTTGGTTAACTAGTTTGGGCTTGGGTCTGATGTGTCTAGAAGTGGATGGACGTGCCTAGATGTGTCTGGAAACTTCCAAGATCCAACAGATGCGATCTGGACCGTTGATTGTAATCGATGGCCAAGATCTGGTCCGAAAAGATGCTTGGAAGAGATGTGTCCTTTTGGACGTGGCCCTTGGTTTCCTATATATAGGAGGGCCGACCAGAGATCAATTCATTCAGTCTTAGACAATGGACACACGTCCTAAAGAGATCCCCCAATGACAAACGAGGATCCATAGGGATGCCACCAAAGGGTGCCATCTAGGGATGCCACCAAAGGGTGTCATCTAGGGATGCCACCAAAGGGTGCCATCTAGGGATGCCAC
>CAKOAT010112266.1:3351-24368 GCA_932364175.1 Eruca vesicaria subsp. sativa
CGATTCTCGAGTTTTATAAAACGATTTCTCGAGTTTTATAAAACGATTCTCGAGTTTTATAAAACGATTCTCGAGCTTTATAAAACGATTCTCGAGCTTTATAAAACGATTTCTCGAGTTTTATAAAACTGTTCATTTTGTATTCTTGCGGAAAGTTTTGGCTATTAATTCCGTCGTACCGATTTTGACCCCAACAAAAGCGGCTTATGGGAGAAATGAGGAGACGAGGTATGAAGGCAGGTTCAATGGAACTTTTGATCAGTGTAAGAAGTATGGGCATAAGAAGAACCAGTGCTGGATACTCCATCCTCACCTAAAGCCGGCCAAGTTCTTGAGAGACAACGATGGGAAAGCCAATATTGCTGAGAGTTCTAATGAAGCTGGTACGAGTAATTCTGCTTCTGTTTTAAATAAAATTACCAAGATGATTGGTAGAGGAGCTACCAAAGATGATTGGTAGAGGAGCTACCAAAGGAGTACATATATGGTACTCTCAGGATATTGAGAGTACCAAGATGATTGGTAGAGGAGCTACCAAAGGAGACCTATATGTGCTTGAAGACTTAGCTCATGTTTCAGATTTTAGTTGTTTTAATTCTGCTTCTGTTTTAAATAAAAGTGCTCTGTGGCATGCTACACTAGGACATCCACATGTTAGAGCTTTGAACTTGATGTTACCAGGTGTTGTTTTTGAAAATAATGATTGTGAGGCTTGCATTTTAGGCAAACATTGTAAAACTGTTTTTAAAAAGTCTACTACTATCTATGAAAGTTGCTTTGATTTAATACATTCTGATGTTTGGACTGCTCCATGTTCATCTAGAGATAATTTTAAATACTTTGTAACTTTCATTGATGAAAAATCTAAATACACCTGGTTAACTTTAATACCTACAAAGGATAGGGTGATTGATGCATTTAGGAACTTTCATGCATATGTGACTAACCATTATCAAGCTAAGGTTAAGATTTTCATGTCAGATAATGGAGGAGAGTACACAAGCCATGAGTTCAAGCACTTTCTAGCTCAACATGGGATTCTTCATCAGACTAGCTGTCCTTATACCCCTCAGCAGAATGGAGTCTCTGAAAGGAAGAATAGACATCTTATGGAGGTTGCTCGTTCTATGATGTTTCAAGCAAGTGTGCCAAAAAGATTTTGGAGTGATGATGTGGCCACTGCTTGCTACCTAATCAACCGAACCCCTACTAGAGTACTTGATGGTCAATCTCCATTTGAAGTCCTCAACAAGTACAAACCAAGCTTGGATCACCTAAGAGTCTTTGGTTGTCTAAGTTTTCTGCTTGTCCCGGGAGAGCAGAGAAACAAGTTGGAAGCTAAGAGTACCAAGACTATGTATGTGGGTTACTCTACAAGCCAAAAGGGGTATAGATGCTATGATTCAGTGACTAGAAGAGTTCTTGTGTCACGGGATGTCAAGTTTATTGAAGCAAGAGGGTACTATGATAAGGAGAATCAAGAAGACTTGAAAGATCTTACAGCAGATAGATGAGCCACTTTGAGGATAATTATGGAGAGGCTTGGGATCAAAACTACCCAGGATCCGAGAAGTGAGGCTCCAATACCACAAGGAGCAGAAGGTTCAGGTCAATCTCCTCACCTTGATCATGAGAGGGGGAGAGACTATGAGAACCAAGGCGGCTCTAATGGTCAAGAAGGACAAGAGCCGAGCAACAATGAAGAGGAACCAAGTAATAAAGAGGATCAAGAGGGTTGTCAATAAGTTATGAGCTCCGGGTCTCCTGATCAAGGTGCATCTCATGAGAACAATGAAGATGTGGAGGATCAAGGAGTAGAAGAGGAGCAGATAGAAGAAGTGGGTCAGCAACCACTAAGGAGGAGTACAAGAATAAGGTGTCCAGCCTCTGATTGGGTTAAGAAAAGAGTCTACTCCAATGCACAAGCTGTGGAGCATCCATCTCAAGTGGTTTGTTCCTTTGCTAAGTTTCCGGATGAGCATTGTATGTTTGTGGAAAGCTTGGATACAAATGAGGTTCCAAGAAGCTATGAGGAAGCTATGCAAGATAAAGAATGGAGAGAGTCTGTGACAAATGAATCTGATGCTATGATAAGGAATGAAACATGGTATGAAAGTAATCTTCCAAAGGGCAAGAAGGCAGTGACAAGTAGATGGGTCTTTACCATCAAGTACTTGCCTAATGGAAAGATAGAGAGAAAGAAGACTAGGCTGGTAGCAAGGGGGTTTTCTCAAACCTATGGTGAAGACTACATTGATACCTTTGCTCCAGTTGCTAAGCTTCATACTATCAGAATTGTATTGTCAGTGGCTGTGAATTTTGAATGGGGATTGTGGCAAATGGATGTGAAGAATGCCTTTCTTCAGGGGGAGCTTGAAGATGAAGTGTACATGCAACCTCCTCCGGGTCTGCAACACTTAGTTAAACCAGGGAATGTGTTGAGACTGAAGAAAGCTATCTATGGTCTTAAACAATCACCAAGAGCTTGGTACAACAAGCTGAGTACTACTTTAAATGGAAGAGGTTTTAGGAAGTCTGAACTCGACCACACCCTCTTCACTTTCACCACTCCATCAGGTATAGTTGTCCTCTTGGTGTATGTTGATGATATCATCATAACCGGGAGTGACAAGGAAGGTATACAAGCTACTAAAGACTTTCTTAAATCAGTGTTTGATGTTAAAGACTTGGGAGAAATGAAATACTTCCTTGGAATTGAGATATGTAAATCCAAGAAAGGTTTATTCATGTCTCAAAGGAAATATACACTTGATCTTTTGAAAGATGCAGGTAAGCTTCATGGAAAGACTGCTAAGATGCCTATGGAGGATGGTTACAAGGTTCCACGTGAGGGGGAGATTGAGGACAGCAAACCATTCAAGGATCCAAAGCTTTATAGGAAGCTAGTTGGTAAGCTGATTTATCTCACTATTACTCGTCCTGATATATGTTTTGCTGTGAATCAGGTAAGTCAGCATATGCAAGTGCCCAAGGAGTATCATTGGGAGATGGTGAACCGGCTCTTGATGTACTTGAATGGAACAAGAGGTCTTGGTGTTTGGATTGGGTGTAATGGGAGCACTGAAGTTGTTGGATACTGTGATGCTGATTGGGCAGGTGATAGGACTGATAGAAGATCAACTACAGGCTATTGCACTTTCATTGGAGGCAACTTAGTTACATGGAAGAGTAAGAAACAGAAGGTGGTGTCATGTTCTAGTGTAGAAGCTGAGTATAGGGCCATGTTGAAGCTTACTAATGAATTGGTATGGATCAAGGGCATATTGAATCATTTAGAGAATGATCAAGCTACTCCAATGACAATGCATTGTGACAACCAATCCGCAATCTACATAGCAAGCAACTAAGTCTTTCATGAGAGGACCAAGCATATAGAAGTTGATTGCCACAAAGTAAGACAAATGATGGTGCTTGGAGTGATCTTACCTTGCTTCACAAGGAGTGAGGATCAGTTAGCAGATGTGTTAACCAAGGCCGCGAGGCAAAAGACTATGGAGTCTATCCATACCAGGTTGGGACTCATAGATCATTCTATACCCAGCTAATCCCCTTGCAATGGGATCTTTACTCTTTTCCTTATCAAGGTTTTATCCCTAAGGACTCAAGGGTTTTCTTTGGTAAGGTTTTTAATGAGGAAGACCTCATTGACTTCCAAGCTAGACTTGTTTCACATGGTCTAGCTTGAGGGGGGAGTGTTGAGTTATGGTAAAAACAAAGTTACCATGGTAACAATGAGAGTTACCATGGTAAATGGGTTAAAGTGATTATTAAGGGAAGTTACTTTGTGAAAGAAGGTTTGATGTGGTTCCGGGTAAAGGAGGTGAAGATGACCGTTGAGAGGCTAAAGGAAGAGCTTGCTTACCTTTACAGGCTGGACAAGGCTGGAAAGGAAGCAAGGGGTATCTGGTCAAGATACCAAGAGCATCAAACTTGTGTGGTCTCTCCCTCCACACATTTCAAACCAAGCGCTCTTTTCCCTCTTGAACACACATGCTTTGTATAGTGTTGTTGACTTCCGTGTATCACCAAAAACCCTTAAGCCTTGGGCTATATATTTGTAACCTCAGATTATTGAAACTAAGCAAGTTTTGAGTCTCTTTTCTCTCTAGACTAAGTTACTATTCAGATCTCAAGTTACTAGTTACTGCCGTGTTTAAACTACTCCAAATCTCATTCTTTCTCTCTTAGTCTCTTCCTAATCTCTTTCTAAACTCAGATTACTACTAAAACATTAAATGGTGCTGGTTCATCTGGAACTAGCTCAGGTGTTAAGGAGGGTGAAAGTGAAGGAAGAGCATTGGCCTCTCATCAGCTGAATGGAAGGGGTATGGAGCAGGAAGTGTACACCAGAGCTGACATTGAATCATTCATCAAGGCTCTTAAGGAGTCTGGTAACAAACTCGGAAACCCTATTGGATACTCATATGCTGCTCATATAATTCCTAGTACAAATGATAGGTTGCTAGACATTATTGAGACATCATACATTGCTGCTAATGAACCTAGTATTGCTGATAAATTATTAGACATACTAGAGAACCTGAAAAGTAGACATGATAAACCTAGGACTAATGTGGCTAAAACATTATATAAACCATTGATTATTGATTCTGGTGCATCTCATCACATGATTAGTGATAATAGTTTGATTAGAGATATTGAACCAGCTCAAGGAAATGTAATGATTGCTAATGGAGATAAAGTTCCTATTAGGGGCATTGGCAAACTAAGATTGTTTGATAAAGATTCTAAAGCTTTCTTCATGCCTGAGTTTACTTATAATCTATTATCTGTTAAGAAATGCACTACTGATCTTCAATGCAATGTTATTTTTAGTCCTAATGATGTCAAGTTTCAGGATATTAAGAGCAGTAAAGTCATTGGACAAGGAGCCACAAAAGGAGACCTTTATGTGCTTGAAGACCTTGATCCGAATATTAGTTATGTTTCATCTTTGAGTAAGGATGATTTGTGGCATGCTAGGCTAGGACATCCACATGTTAGGTGATATTTTTATAAAAAGAAGTTGTTTGAGTGATGGTTAACCGTGAGAGACTTAAGGGAAAGACAAAGGGAGATTAATGATGGTGAAAGTCTAGGATGAATGTGTGAAAGTCTAAGGAGATTAGGATGAAACTGATGAGAGATTAAGAGACTTTGTAACAAGATTAATGAAGAACAAGACTTGAGAGAATCAGACTAGTAACCAAGAGACTATGAAGAAGAGTTTTATTACTCAGCTTAATGAAATAAATCGACCATACAAGGATATATAAAGAGTAGAATCAGATACAAGACTTTCAACATTACTATGCAAAGCATGTGGAGTTAATGGGAAGAAGGAGCCTTGTTTTGAATTGTGTGGGCAAGGATTCTCACACGTTTGGACAGGCTGGAGCTGGCTGGTAAAGCACCCAGACCTTATCTCCTTTCTTCCTTGCCAAGAGCATTTTCTCAGCATATTTTACTTGGTTCCTTTTGACCAGAAATGCAACTTGCTTTCTTATCTTCAAACGGTCACAAAGGAATCAAAGTATCCCACGCCAAGATGCTTCTCAAGATCCTATCTGCTTCCTTGTGCAACACTTAAGGTCTTCCATACCTTAAAGCACAAGTAATCCGCATAGGAGTGTACGGATCCTTACACTTTAAACCCTATTTTTTGCACATGACTTCAAATGAGGTTTAAGTGCAAATGGTGAAGTTATGGTCAACTCATGTCCGTACAGTATGTACCATCCGTACGGCTGTCCGTACATGCTTCACCCTAACCTTGCACCAACTCCCTAAACCCCCTAAACACTTCCCACAGCTTCTATCTTCAATGTGAATAGCTCTTGTATCCTTCTTTAGCTCTATAATAGCTTCTGGACACTCCTTGGTCTTGTTAAGACTTCTCAAGGAGTTCCATCCTATATTTGCTCATAACCATAAGTGACCTCTTTCATCACTTAGGTTTAACACTACCCCTCAAGCTTGACTCTATAGATCCCAAGTCAAGCTTGGAACCGTGAAGGAACTCCCTCATTAAAAACCTTACACAAAAAACCCTCCTTAAGGATAAAACTATGCAAGGAAAAGAGTAGAGTATTCACGGCCTAGGGATTGGACTTTGAGTTCTTGTGTCTAAAACCAGTGTGGTTGGACACAAGCAACTCAGGATCAAGACCTAATAAGGTATAAGAAGTACGAATCACCATAACTTGCTATCCTTGAGCACAAGGGACAAGGCTGGACTTCTTTGGGACTGGTTTGGGTCTCCCCCTCTCAACTGACTTAAAAGCCATCTTAGGAAGGCAAGGAAACGACCAGACTACTTCTCTTGAACCACCAGCCATGTTACTTGCACTTTAGAACATGGCTTGACCACTTCTTGAAACATAAGACCCGGAATGATCACCTCCTCTCAATCAGCTTCTTGCTATCTTGAGCTCAAGCAAAGGACACTTCCGGATCATCACACCATCTTCAGAGAGTCTCAAGCTCTTATAGGTACCTGATACATCATTCACTAAGTGCATTAGTCCTTATTAAGACAATGGATCAATCTGACTTTTAAGTTTAAAACAATGCACCATAGTTAAATCAAAACCATTGTTTCTAGCAACTTAGAAAACTTCTAAATGATGCAAGACAATCAATGATGGATTTAAACTAATAGCATCAAAATGTATTCATATTGATCTTAGTATTATCTCAAAATTCATTCAAAGCATTTTAGATATCATTTCAAGACTTAGAAGGAAATGATGAATGCAATAAAATGAGTTGAGTTTAAATGGGAACTTCCCTTTTTCTTTGGATGAGTAGTGGCTGGAATGGAAGACCACTTGAATTCCTCACTTGTCCATTTACAACCTCTGCATGGCAACATCAACTTAGATCTTCCCATTGGAACCAAACCAAGATCTCATTTGGTTTGATCACCAATGTAATAACGTAAGAGCATTATTCTTGAAACAAGCCAAACCACAAGAACAAGAATAAGCAATTTAAAGATTCTCTAGATGCAATTGAAGCAAACATCAGTACATTGCAAACTAGGCTGGATTTTTAAATGCATCAATACATGAATGCACAACCTTAAACAACAACAATATGATGCAACAAATTCAATCCGTATGAACCTACTAGCTATATGATTCAATTCAAAACATTTAAATAAAGAGAATGCAATGACCCATAAAACAAAATAATGAGCACAAGTTTAGTCTAAACCATACAATCAAGTAGTTTAGACATACTTCTAAACACTACTCTAATTCTTTGATGGATTAACTTGGTCATTAATATAAAAAACACAAACCCGGATTGAACAACAAACCACATTGCTTATGTGAATGCAAAATAACCTTATTAAACATGATGCAAGTATCTGAGACCTAATGCTCAATCATACAAACTATTCATGACAATATAAGCTATGGCAAAACACAAGACAATGTGAACACACGGCCAGGAGATCCTGGGACACAAACACATCACTCACAACATACTAAACAGAAAAAAACACAAGCTCTTATTAAGGGTTAGGAGGTTTGCTTACAACCAATGAATCTGAGCTGATTCCTTGAACCTCCATGGACACGGCTCACTTGAACTTAGAAGGTTTGAGACTTGGGTTCAATACCCAACATCTCTCCTTGGTGTGTCCATCCCTCTTACAATGCTCACACTTCTGGTTCCTTCTATCCTCCTTCTTGTAAGCTGCCTTGTTTGCCTTTGGACCTGCTTCAGCATGAGACGCCATGGTAATGGTCTCCTTTGCTTCAAACAATCCGCATGAACCCTCCTCCTTTTGGACTTGGGAACACACTTTCTCCAGCATGGGCAGCTTATCCGACCTCAGTATGTGCTTAATGTGGTCACTATAGACCGGACTTAGAGTTAAGAGAAGACCAAACACCTTGTCTTGCTCTTTTCTCTCATTAAGCACATCCGGATCTATAAACTGAGGCCTAAGCATTTCTAACTCGGACCAAAGAGCTCTGTACCTTCCCAAATGTTTAGTGAACTCACTTTCTTCTTGGGTAAGGTTGTTGAGAGCTCTTTTGATCTCAAACACTCGGCTAAGGTTGGACAGATTCCCATACACCTTTTTGAGAGTTTCCCAAAGCTCCTTAGCACTCGTGCAGTATGAGTAAGCCTCCATAATGGATGGCTCAAGGGAGCTTTGGATGATGAACAAGGCCATGAGGTCTCTCTGCTTCCATCTATCTTCATCACTAAGGGTTGAGTCATCTTCATCTTTAGAGGAGTCTCCTCTTGCCGCAGCTTCTTTGCTGAGTTTTGGAGATGCAGAAGTGCAATGACTCCCCAAACCCTTTTCTCCAAGAGCTGTCTTCACTAGGCGCGACCAGAGGAGGTAGTTAGGACCCTTCAAAGTGACTGGAATGACAAGAGACTTGCGAGAGTCCATCTTGATAAGGTTGAGAGGTTAAAAGGTAAGATCTTTGAAACCGGATGAGTAAGATCTTCAAGGAGTGAGCTTGGGAGCTTGTGATGTTGCGGAATGATTCACCAGGAGAAAGAGCAACCTGGCTCTGACACCATGATATTTTTATAATGAGAAGTTGTTTGAGTGATGGTTAACCGTGAGAGACTTAAGGGGAAGACAAAGGGAGATTAATGATGGTGAAAGTCTAGGATGAATGTGTGAAAGACTAAGGAGATTAGGATGAGACTGATGAGAGATTAAGAGACTTTGTAACAAGATTAATGAATAACAAGACTTGAGAGAATCAGACTAGTAACCAAGAGACTATGAAGAAGAGTTTTATTACTCAGCTTAATGAAATAAATCGACCATACAAGGATATATAAAGAGTAGAATCAGATACAAGACTTTCAACATTACTATGCAAAGCATGTGGAGTCAATGGGAAGAAGGAGCCTTGTTTTGAATTGTGTGGGCAAGGATTCTCACACGTTTGGACAGGCTGGAGCTGGGTGGTAAAGCGCCCAGACCTTATCTCCTTTCTTCCTTGCCAAGAGCATCTTCTCAGCATCTTTTACTTGGTTCCTTTTGACCAGAAATGCAACTTGCTTTCTTATCTTCAAACGGTCACAAAGGAATCAAAGTATCCCACGCCAAGATGCTTCTCAAGATCCTATCTTCTTCCTTGTGCAACACTTAAGGTCTTTCATACCTTAAAGCCAAGTAATCCCCATAAGAGTGTACGGATCCGTACACTTTAAACCCTATTTTTTGCACATGACTTCAAATGAGGTTTAAGAGCAAATGGTGAAGTTATGGTCAAGTCATGTCCGTACCATTCATACGGCTGTCCGTACATGCTTCACCCTAACCTTGCACCAACTCCCTAAACACTTCCCACAACTTCTATCTTCAATGTGAATAGCTCTTGTATCCTTCTTTAGCTCTATAATAGCTTCTGGACACTCCTTGGTCTTGTTAAGACTTATTAAGGAGTTCCACCCTATATTTGCTCATAACCATAACTAACCTCTTTTATCACTTAGGTTTAACATTAGGGCCTTAGGCATTATGTTACCAGGTGTCATGTTTAAAAATAAGGATTGTGAATCTTGTATTTTGGGTAAACATTGTAAGAGTGTGTTTCAAAGATCTTCTACTATCTATGATAAGTGTTTTGATTTGATTCATTCTGATGTTTGGACTGCTCCATGTTTATCTAGGGATGATTATAAGTACTATGTCACATTCATAGATGAAAAATCCAAATACACCTGGTTAACATTAATTAAAACTAAGGATAAAGTTCTTAATGCATTTAAAATTTTTCAAGCTTATGTGACTAACCATTATCATACCAAGATTAAGATTTTCAGGTCTGATAATGGTGGGGAGTATAGTAGCCATGCATTCAAGGATCATCCTGCTCTTCATGGGATCCTACACCAGACAAGCTGCGCTTATACACCTCAACAGAATGGAGTTGCTGAAAGGAAAAACAGGCACCTTATGGAAGTAACCCGGTCCATGATGTTTCACAAGAATGTTCCAAAGAGGTACTGGAGTGATGCTGTGATTGCTGCGTGCTAACTAATCAATAGGACACCAAGAAGAGTTTTGGATGATCAGTGTCCATTTGAAGTCCTCAACAAGAGCAAACCAGTCCTAGATCATTTGAGAATTTTTGGGTGTGTGTGTTATGTGCTGGTTCCAGGGGAGCGAAGGAACAAGCTACAAGCTAAGAGTACCAAGGCTATGTTGGTTGGGTATTCTACCACTTAAAAAGGATACAAATGCTTTGATCCTATTGCAAGGAGGGTTCTGGTTACTCGAGATGTTAAGTTCATGTAGGAGAAAGGTTACTATGAAGAACAAAACTGGGAGGAGCTTGAAGGGCTGTCTCAACCATCAGACAAGGCTGCTTGTTTGAGGAACATACTAGAGGGTCTTGGAACCGGAGTGTCCCAGGATCAGAGTAGGGGTCAACAACCTCCTCAAGCTACTGCTGAAGAACCACACCACTTTGAACATGAGGGGGGAAGTGAATCAGAAAATAGAGGTCAAGAAGATCAAGGTGAAGCTGGTACTGAAGGTCAAGAAGATCAAGGTGAAGCTGGTACTGAAGGTCACGAAGATCAAGAATCTGATTCTCCTGTCCAAAGTGAAGTGGTTGAGAATCTGGAAGCTGGTCAAGAAGATCAGTCACAAGAAGAAAGTGTGGTTCAGGTCCTTTTAAGGAGAAGCACACACGTAAGGAAGGATCCTTCCATTTGGGTTAACACAAGGGTGTACTACAATTGTCAAGCTGTGGAGCATCCTTCTCAAGCAGTGTGTTCTTTTGCGGAATATCCTGAAGATCATCATGCCTTCATGGTGAGTCTGGATGAGAGCTATGTTCCAAGAAGTTATGAAGAAGCAGTATTGAGTAAAGAGTGGAGAGATTCAGTCAAAGCTGAGGCTGATGCCATGGTTAGGAATGACACATGGTATGAAAGCAAACTACCNCTGTGGAGCATCCTTCTCAAGCAGTGTGTTCTTTTGCGGAATATCCTGAAGATCATCATGCCTTCATGGTGAGTCTGGATGAGAGCTATGTTCCAAGAAGTTATGAAGAAGCAGTATTGAGTAAAGAGTGGAGAGATTCAGTCAAAGCTGAGGCTGATGCCATGGTTAGGAATGACACATGGTATGAAAGCAAACTACCAAAGGGAAAGAAGGCAGTGTCATGCAAATGGATATTCACCATCAAGTATCTACCTAATGGGAAGATTGATAGGCGCAAGACAAGGCTAGTTGCTAGAGGGTTCACCCAAAGCTATGGAGAAGATTACATTGATACTTTTGCACCAGTGGCAAAACTCCATACCATTAGGATTGGTCTCTCTATTGCAACCAACCTTGAGTGGGATTTGTGGCAGATGGATGTTAAGAATGCTTTCCTTCTAGGAGAGCTGAAAGATGAAGTCTACATGCTACCACCTCCAGGTCAAGAAGATATGGTGAAATCAGGGAATGTGCTTAGGTTGAAGAAAGCTATCTATGGATTGAAGCAGTCACCAAGAGCATGGTACAACAAACTGAGCACAACACTGAATGGGAAAGGCTTTAGGAAATCTGAGCTGGATCATACTCTCTTCACACTTGTTACTCCTGCTGGTATCATTGTGTTGCTGGTGTATGTGGATGATATTATCATCACTGGTAGTGATAAGAAAGGAATCAGAACTACAAAGGAGTTTCTGAAGTCAGTCTTTGTTATAAAAGACTTAGGAGAAATGAAGTATTTTTTTGGGATTGAGCTATGTAGATCCAACGAAGGGTTGTTCATTTCTCAAAGAAAGTATGCATTGGATCTGCTAAACGATGCTGGTGTGTATGGAGGAAAAACAGCCAAGATGCCTATGGAGGATGGGTACAAAGCTCCACGTGAGGGGGGAGTTAGAGGATATCAAGCTGTTTCATGACCCAAAGCTGTATAGGAAGCTGGTGGGGAAGCTAATCTACTTGACCATTACCAGGCCAGACATTTTCTTTGTTGTTAATCAGATAAGCCAGCATATGCATGCTCCAAAAGAACATCACTGGCGCATGGTTGAAAGAGTTCTCATGTATCTGAATGGAACTCAGGGTCTTGGTGTATGGATGGGCTGTAATAAGAGCACTGAAGTTGTGGGATATTGTGATGCTGATTGGGCAGGAGATAGAGCAGATAGGAAGTCTACAACAGGTTATTGCACCTTCATTGGAGGCAATATGGTTACTTGGAAGAGTAAGAAGCAGAAGNTTGAAAGAGTTCTCATGTATCTGAATGGAACTCAGGGTCTTGGTGTATGGATGGGCTGTAATAAGAGCACTGAAGTTGTGGGATATTGTGATGCTGATTGGGCAGGAGATAGAGCAGATAGGAAGTCTACAACAGGTTATTGCACCTTCATTGGAGGCAATATGGTTACTTGGAAGAGTAAGAAGCAGAAGGTTGTGTCATGTTCTAGTGCTGAGGCTGAGTATAGAGCTATGCTTAAGCTTACCAACGAGTTGGTATGGATCAAGGGGATACTAAAGCACTTGGAGATTGAGCAACCTACTCCAATGACTATGCATTGTGACAATCAGGCTGCTATTCACATTGCTACAAACTCAGTGTTCCATGAAAGAACCAAGCACATTGAAGTTGACTGTCACAAGGTTAGATAGATGATAGTTTTGGGGGTTATCTTGCCATGTTACACAAGGAGTGAAGATCAGTTGGCGGATGTATTCACCAAGGCGGCTAGGCTGAAGACAATGGAGTCCATACACATCAGGTTAGGACTCATTGATCTCTCGCCTAAGGGCTAATGTATACACTCTCCTGATCATGAGGTCTCTACTCTTTTACTCATCAAGGTTTTGTCCCAAACGGGTTTTCTTTGGTGAGGTTTTAATGAGGGAGATCTCATAGTCCTTCCAAGTTTGACTTGTTCCACATGGCCAAGCTTGAGGGGGAGTGTTGAGATTAATAAAAGATAAGGAGGATGTGAAATGGTTGAGTGAAGTGTGGTGAAATATTCAAGAGAAGGAGAGGAAATGTTTTTAGGTCTGTCCGTACAAAGTTGTACGGATACCCTAACTTGGCAGCGAAGTTAACTTGGCAGAGAAGTTACCAAGGAAGAAATTACCTTGGTATGGTAAGTTAGAAGAGTAACCTCGGCTGCTTTACACACCTTATCCGAACGTTGAGAAAGGATAAGGGGAGCGCGCGGCCAGGCTGTCAAAGGCTGGAAAGGGAAGCATCTTGGACAGGCATAAGCATCCAAAGAGCATCCCGGACTAGTGCACACACGTGTGAAGCCTCTGGTCCATGCATTTCAAATTATAGGCTCCTCTTTAGTTTGCCTACACATGTTTTTCTTCTTCCTTTGAGACATCTGATCTATTTATGATTGTAAGCTCTCTAAGATTAATAATACACGAGTTTTAAATCTCTCTCTACTCTCTCTCTAGTTCATCATGTTTCTTTCAATCTTTGGTACCTAAACCTCACTAAATCTCTCTAAATCTCTTGATACCTTTTATATTCTCTAAAATATCACAATGTGCATTGTAAGATTAATGAAGAACAAGTGTGTTTAGCTCAAGAGCAAGAGAGAGAGGGTGAGTTTAATCCGTGAGAGAGAGTGTTAACGAGAGAGAGAGTGTAGGAAGGATTTCTTATTTCCTTACTTGATTTAGGTTACATACAATGTATATTTAAATACTAACTAGATCAAGAGAAGAAAAGAAGAATAAGTATAAACAAATGAGGTCTGTCCGAGGGAAAGTGACTGCTCCCAAACGGTCTCCAAGCTTAACCAAGACATGTGACTTATATCATATTTTATTCCCACTTGTCTAGGCTATCTCTCAACGGTTGGAAGCTCCACTTGACTTTCAATTCTGCTTCTAAGGAAGAAGCTGAACGAGTATGAGCATTGCCTTGTCTCCCAAGTCCCTTCTTTGTCAAGCTAAGCTCCTTGTGAGCCAAGACACAACGGCCTGTACGGACTGCCTTGTATTTCAAGGTACTTCTTCTTGTGTCTTCATTTATTCAGATCAATACTCTCCCTCAAGCTTGACCATGTGAAACAAGTCAAGCTTGGAACCCATGAAGACTTCCCTCTTTATAACCTTAATAAGCAAAACCCATTTGGGACAAAAACCTACTAAGGAAAGAGTAGAAGCTCCACGGCTAGAGGGAGCTTGCCTTGTTGATGTCTATGAGTCCGAGTCTTGGATAAATGGACTCACACACCTTAGTGCTTGCTGCCTTAGTGAAGATGTCAGCTAAGTGGTCTTCACTTCTTGTGTAGCATGGCAAGATAACTCCTTGAATCACCATCTGTCTCACCTTGTGGCAATCTACTTCAATATGCTTAGTTCTCTCATGGAACACTGAGTTGGATGCAATATGTATTTCTGCTTGATTGTCACAATGCATTGTGATTGGAACAGTGATCTTAATGCCTAAGTCTTTGAGTAGCCCTTTGATCCACACCAATTCGTTGGTTAGCTTCCTCATGGCTCTATATTCTGCCTCAGCACTTGAACATGAGACAACCTTCTGTTTCCTGCTCTTCCATGTGACTAGATTGCCTCCAATGAAGGTACAATAGCCACTAGTACAATTCCTATCATTCCTATCTCCAGCCCAATCCGCATCACAGTACCCAACCACTTCAGTGTTGCCATTGCATCCCATCCATACACCTTGACCCGGAGCTCCACTTAGGTATCTCAGTATCCTTTCTACCATTTTCCAATGGTGAATCTTGGGAACTTGCATATGCTGGCGCACCTGGTTAACAGCAAAGCACACGTCTGGTCTTGTTATGGTCAGATAGATCAGCTTCCCTACTAGCCTTCTATACTGCTTTGGATCTTCATAAGGAGTGGCATCATACTCCCCCTCACGCAAGATCTTGTACCCATCTTCTAGTGGTGTCTTAGCTGGTTTCTCTCCAAGCATTCCTGCACCATTTAAGAGATCAAGTNCACACGTCTGGTCTTGTTATGGTCAGATAGATCAGCTTCCCTACTAGCCTTCTATACTGCTTTGGATCTTCATAAGGAGTGGCATCATACTCCCCCTCACGCAAGATCTTGTACCCATCTTCTAGTGGTGTCTTAGCTGGTTTCTCTCCAAGCATTCCTGCACCATTTAAGAGATCAAGTGTGTACTTCCTTTGGGACAGGAAGAGCCTCTCTTTAGATCGGCATACTTCAATCCCAAGGAAGTACTTTAGCTCACCAAGGTCCTTAATATCAAACACAGATTTAAAATAGGCCTTAGTGGCTTGTATACCTGCTTTGTCACTCCCTGAGATCATGATATCATCAACATACACAAGGAGGACTACTATACCTTGTTGGCTAGTGAGAGTGAACAATGTATGATCTTCCTCAGACCGGTTGAATCCTCTCCCATTCAAGGTTGAGCTTAGCTTGTGATACCAAGCTCTTGGTGATTGCTTTAGGCCGTAGATAGCCTTCTTAAGTCTCCACACATTGCATGGTTTCACCTTGTCTTCCATTCCCGGAGGAGGTCTCATGTAGACTTCATCTTCTTGTTCTCCTTGAAGAAATGCATTCTTCACATCCATTTGTCACAAATCCCACTCTAAGTTTACTGCAAGTGAGAGCATGATCCTGATGGTGTGAAGCTTTGCAACTGGTGCAAATGTGTGTAAATAATCCTCTCCATATGTTTGAGTGAATCCTCTAGCCACCAGCCTTGTTTTCTTTCTTTCTGGTTTCGCATTTGCAAGGTACTTGATAGTATAGAGGAGTCGGCTTGTTAAAGCTTTCTTTCTTTTGGGAAGTGGAGTCTCATACCATGTATCATTCTTTTCCATGGCTCCCATCTCAGCTTCAACTGATTCTCTCCACTCCTCATCTGCCATAGCCTCCTCATAGGTTTTTGGTATCCATTCTTGATCCAAATTACTCATGAACACTTGATGGATCTCTGGATATTGCATTAAGGAGCATACTGCCTGGATGGGATGAGCCACAGCATTTGCGTTGAAGTAAACTCTTGTGTTTTTCCAATTATCCGGACCATGTCTAATTATGGTACTTCTCCTCAGCTGTTGTACGTCTTGCACTGCTTCTTCTTCTTGCTGACCAGAATCCTCCACAGCCTCATCCTCATTTTCATCATCTTGATCAGGTACTTCAGGACTTCCTCAGTTTCTTGTTGGTTCCCCCCTTCATGATCAAGATGGGAATCATCTATGATTGGTTCCTTGTCTTGTGGCATGGCTGGAGCTACTGTTTCTCTTTCCTTTGGCTGGTTATTCTCATGGCTCTCTAGAATAATCCTTAGGTTGTTGGCTTTATCTGAGGGTGCTTATGAGAGGTCCTTGAGGTTCTCCCAACTCTTCTCATCATAGTAACCCTTAGATTCCATAAACTTGACATCTCTTGAGACCATCACCCTTCTGGTTTCAGGTACATAGCACTTATAACCCTTCTGGTTAGATGAGTATCCAATAAACATTGCCTTAACAATCTTAGGTTCTAACTTGTTCCTTAGTTCACCTTGAATCAAAACAAAACAGGGACACCCAAACACATGCAAGTGATCAATGGAGGGTTTGTCTTAAGTAAGTACCTCATATGGGGAGACATCATGAAGGACTCGTGTAGGTGTCCTATTTATCAGATAACATGCTGTTACAACAGCATCACCCCAAAACCTCTTCGGGACATTTGTATGGAACATCATGCTTCTTGCAACCTCCATAAGATGCCGGTTTTTCCTCTCAGCCACTCCATTTTGTTGTGGTGTGTATGGGAAACTTGTTTCGTGAATGATTCCATGTTTAGCAAGATGATTTTTGAAGGCATGGCTTTTGTACTCTGCTCCATTATCTGACCTAAAAATTTTGATCATGGCATTAAAGTGGTTAGTTACATAACTCTGAAAGTTCATGAAAGCCTCTATTACTCTATCCTTAGATTGTATTAGAGTTAGGCAAGTATATTTAGATTTTTCATCTATAAATGAGACAAAATATTTGTGATTTTCTCTAGAGACACAAGGAGCAGTCCAAACATCTGAGTGAACTAAGTCAAAACAATGCTCATAAATAGTAGATGATTTAGTAAAAACAGTCTTGCAATGTTTTCCTAGGATACAAGCCTCACAAGTATCATTTTTAAAAGAGAGATTAGGCAACATTAAACCTAAAGCACGAGTGTGGGGATGGCCTAATCTAGCATGCCATAATACATCAGAGGCTAAACAAGAAGTAGATTTAAAGGCTGAATGTAAATCAGATTGAAACTTGGTGTCTTCTAGCAAATAAAGGGCTCCTTTGCTCACACCCTTTCCAATCATCTTACTTGTCTCAATATCCTGAAAATAAACCTCATTAGGACTAAAAATGACACTGCAATTCAGATCATTAGTTGCCTTTTTAACCGAGATCAAGTTATTAGCAAATGAGGGCATGCAAAGTGCCTTAGATTCTTTTTCAAAAAATTTCAGGTTCCCTACTCCCTCAATAGGAATACTATCACCATTAGCAATCTTAACACTTCCTAAGGCAGGTTCTATATTACTAATGAGACTACAATCCTTAATCATATGATGGGTAGCTCATGAATCAATAATTAGAGACTTAGTGTTCAAATAAGTATTGAATGCATTACTATTTGTGAATGCATTTTTGTTACCAGAGTTTGCATTGAGAGCCTTGATGAAGGCCTTAATGTCTGACTTTCGGAGGTAGGAGTCCTTCTGTGCTGACTGAGAAGAGGCACCAACAGCAAAAGTGGTTGAGACCATCGCTTTTCTCCCCTCTCCTATGCACATAGGACCAGAGTTGTGCGGCTGAGTCTCTTGAGCTCTTGCTTCATGTTCACTGCCTTGTCCATACTTGTTTGTTTAGGATGGCCTAAGGTGAGGATGGAGTGTCCAGCAGCTGTTCTTGTTGTGACCAGACTTCTTACAATGGTCACAAAAACCTGAGCGCCTATCTCCAGCTGGTTTGTAAGCTGCTTTGTTGACTGCTGGTGCTTCTCCCTTCTTTGCCTTGTGGGCCATAGATAAATCCCCCTTTCCACCGAGTAAACCATCTGACCCTAACTCTTTCTGAAGTTAGGAACACACCTCATCATAGCTTGGTAGTTCTTTGGCCCTGAGAATGTGTTTTATCAAGTCATTGAAACTTGAGTTGAGTGTGAGGAGTAGTCCAAAGACCTTGTCTTGTTCACGCCTTTCTTCAAGTATGGTAGGGTCAGTGGTGCTTGGCCTCAGCATCTCAAGTTCAGACCACAGTTGGCTGTACTTCCCAAGGTGTTTGGTGCGATCCATCTCTTCTTGTTGCAAGTTGTTGATGGCTCTCTTCACTTCAAAGATCCGGGTTAGGTTTGAAGTGTTGCCATAGACCTTTTGCAAGGTCTTCCGAAGTTGTTTTGCGGTTTCACAATGTGAATAAGCTTCCATAATAGGAACATCGAGTGAGCTTTGTAGGATGGACAGCACCATGAGGTCCTCTTGACTCCATTTGCCTTCATCTATCTCTACAATCTCCTCGCCATCTTCTCCTTGAGTGATTTGCCTTGGTGCTTCACCTGTGGTGATATACTCCCATAAGCCTCTTCCACCAAGGGCTGTTCTTGTCAATCTTGACCAAATGAGGTAGTTTACCCCTTTTAAAGTAACCGGAATCACCACTGGTTTGTTGTTTAAGTTGTACTCCATCTCGGAATGTTATTATCCAGTGGGTAAAAGAGTGTTCTTGAGATTTTGTGTAAAGTAAACCGTGGAAATGAAAGAGAGTAAGGTTTAGAGTAGCTTTGCGGAAGTGAAAAAAAGGTTCAGAAGCTTAAAGCTCTGATACCATGTAAGATTAATGAAGAACAAGGGTGTTTAGCTCAAGAACAAGAGAGAGAGGGTGAGTTTAATCCGTGAGAGTGAGAGAGAGAGAGTGTTAACGAGAGAGAGAGAGTGTAGGAAGGATTTCTTATTTCCTTACTTGATTTAAGTTACATACAATGTATATTTAAAGACTAACTAGATCTAGAGAAGACAAGAAGAATAAGTATAAACAAATGAGGTCTGTCCGAGGGAAAGTGACTGCTCCCAAACGGTCTCCAAGCTTAACCAAGACATGTGACTTATATCATATTTTATTCTCACTTGTCTAGGCTATCTCTCAACGGTTGGAAGCTCCACTTGACTTTCAATTCTGCTTCTAAGGAAGAAGCTGAACGAGTATGATCGCATTGCCTTGTCTCCCAAGTCCCTTCTTTGTCAAGCTAAGCTCCTTGTGAGCCAAGGCTGTACGGCCTGTACGGACTGCCTTGTATGATCATGATGAGAGATAGTCTGAATCACACAATGCACCTCAGGAGGAGGCGTTAACCAGTGATGATACAGAAGTGGAACCTGAGCAGACAATTACTTGGAGAAGGAGTACAAGAAACGGGCAACCAGCTTCAAACTGGATCAACACAAGAGTTTACTTCAATGCTGAAGCAGTCTCACAGCCAGTGAGGGGTACATGCTCTCTAGCTCACTATCCAGAAGACCATCAAGCATTTGTGAGTTCAGTGGACCAAGAGTGGATACCAAAGAACTATGCAGAGGCTATGTGTTAAACCTAAGTGAGAAAAGAGATCACTTATGGTTATGAGCAAATATAGGGTGGAACTCCTTAAGAAGTCTTAACAAGACCAAGGAGTGTCCGGAAGCTATTAAAGAGCTGAATAAGGATACAAAAGCTATTCACATTGAAGATAGAAGCTGTGGGAAGTCTTTAGGAGGTTTAGGGAGTTGGTGCAAGGTTAGGGTGAAGAATGTACGGACAGCCGTACGGACTGTATGGACATGGCTTGACCAGAACTTCACCATTTGTCCTTAAACCTCATTTGAAGACTTGTGCAAAAATAGGGTTGGAAGTGTACGGCCAGGAATCCGTACAACTCATCCATGGTGCCTTGGGTCTCAAGTTATGAAGAAGAGGAGTGTTTAGACCTAAGGAAGAACAAGATAATCCACAGAGATCTTTGGGGCATCTAGGCGAGATGCCTTTGGGAGTGATACGTTTAAGGATAAGGCAAGAGCTTATCCTCAGCTCCCTTGGTCAAAGACAGCCTGTCTTGGACTGTCCAAAATAGAGCCACAAGAAGCAGCCCCGCCTCCCTTTACTAGTCCAAAGCATGTGAGAAATCTGGTCCAAGGAATTCAAATAAAGGCTCCTCTTGCTTTATGACTTCACATGCTTTGCATAGTAATGTTGAAAGTCTTGTATCTGATTCTCTTTATATTCATTTGTATTGTCGAGTTTGTTTCATTAAGCTGAGTAATAAATTCTTCTTCATAGTCTCTTGGTTACTAGTCTGATTATCTTAAGTCTTCTTCTTCATTAATCTTGTTACAAAGTCTCTTAATCTCTCATCAGTCTCATCCTAATCTCCTTAGTCTTTCAAACATTCATCCTAGACTTTCACCATCATTAATCTCTCTTTGTCTTTCTCTTAAGTCTCTCACGGTTAACCATCACTCAAACAACTTGTTTTATAAAAATATCATGGTATCAGAGACAGGTTGCTCTTGCTCCTGGTGAATCATTCCGCAACATCACAAGCTCCCAAGCTCACTCCTTGAAGATCTTACTCATCCGGTTTCAAAGCTCCTACCTTTCAACCTCTCAACCTTATCAAGATGGAGTCTCGCAAGTCTCTTGTCATTCCAGTCACTTTGAAGGGTCCTAACTACCTCCTCTGGTCGCGCCTAGTGAAGACAGCTCTTGGAGGAAATGGTTTGTGGATTCATTGCACTTCTGCATCTCCAAAGCTCACCAAAGAAGCCGCGGCAAGAGGAGACTCCTTTGAAGATGAAGATGACTCAACCCTCAGTGATGAAGATAGATGGAAGCAGAGAGACCTCATGGCCTTGTTCATCATCCAAAGCTCCCTTGAGCCATCCATTATGGAGGCTTACTCATACTGCACGAGTGCTAAGGAGCTTTGGGAAACTCTCAACAAGGTGTATGGGAATCTGTCCAACCTTAGCCGAGTATTTGAGATC
>CAKOAT010112266.1:34229-62476 GCA_932364175.1 Eruca vesicaria subsp. sativa
TGGACACACCAAGGAGAGATGTTGGGTATTGAACCCAAGTCTCAAACCTTCTAAGTTCAAGTGAGCCGTGTCCATGGAGGTTCAAGGAATCAGCTCAGATTCCTTGGTTGTAAGCAAACCTCCTAACCCTTAATAAGAGCTTGTGTCTTTTGTTTAGTATGTTTTGAGTGATGTGTTTGTGTCCCAGGATCTCCTGGCCATTTGTTCACATTGTCTTGTGTTTTGCCATAGCTTATATTGTCATGAATAGCTTGTATGATTGAGCATTAGGTCTCAGATACTTGCATCATGTTTAATAAGGTTATTTTGTATTCACATAAGCAATGTGGTTTGTTGTTCAATCCGGGTTTGTGTTTTTATATTAATGACCAAGTTAATCCATCAAAGAATTCAAGTAGTATTAAGAAGTATGTCTAAACTACTTGATTCTATGGTTTAGATTAAACTTATGCTCATTATTTTGTTTTGTGGGTCATTGCATTCTCTTTATTTAAATGTTTTGAATTGAATCATATAGCTAGTAGTTTCATACGGATTGAACTTGTTGCATCATATAGTTGTTGTTTAAGGTTGTGCATTCATGTATTGATGCATTTAATAATCCAGCCTAGTATGCAATGTACTGATGTTTGCTTGCATTGCATCTAGAGAATGTTTAAATTGCTTATTCTTGTTCTTGTGGTTTGGCTTGTTTCAAGAATAATGCTCTTATGTTATTACATTGGTGATCAAACCAAATGTGATCTTGGTTTGGTTTCAATGGGAAGATCTAATCTTGCCTTGAGTTTTGATGGTTATAGGTTCACATGATATGGTCAGTGACACACCAAGAACCAAGGTGAAGATACAAAGGTCTAGGCCATTGTATGAATAACACCATAAGGACATGTCTAGTCCTAAAAGACTACAGGAAGTGTAGCATGGGTTATTATACAATGTGTGGTTGTCTTGTGAGCTCTCTATGGTGATTCAAGCACCCTTAGTTCCTGGTTAAGGAAGAGAGCAAGATCACAAGACCAAAACCATCATCAAAGTCTTTTAAAGACTGATGGTCCTAAGGCCATGTATTACTCACAGGTTCTACAAGCTTAGTACATTCTAGACTCGGTTCTAAGCTTGCGGGGGAGACATGATGAGTAGATACATGGTCCAGTGAGTTGCAATTACAAGGACTTCATCAAAGGATCATCAACCGGGTCTAGGCAGTGGCGTGTCTATGCAAAGAGGCTGTTCAGAGAAGTCTTGGGTGTGTGAGGAGAAGGTTCATTCTCAATCGGCCAATTGAGAGTGAGACTGAAGAATCCACACAACCTCCCATCTAAGTTGATGTTGCCATGGAGAGGTTGTAAATGGACAATTGAGGAATTCAAGTGGTCTTCCATTCCAGCCACTCCTCATCCAAAGGAAAAGGGAAGTTCCCATTTAAACTCAATTCATTTTATTGCATTCATTATTTCCTTCTAAGTCTTGAAATAATATCTAAAATGCTTTGAATGAATTTTGAGATAATACTAAGATCAAACTGAATATATTTTGATGCTATTAGTTTAAATCCATCATTGATTGTCTTGCATCATTTAGAAGTTGTCTAAGTTGCTAGAAACAATGGTTTTGATTTAACTATGGTGCATTGTTTTAAAACTTAAAAATCAGATTAATCCATTGTCTTAATAAGGACTGATGCACTTATGGAATGATGTATCACGTCCCTATAAGAGCTTGAGACTCTCTGAAGATGCTGTGATGATCCGGAAGGGTCCTTTGCTTGAGCTCAAGATAGCAAGAAGCTGATTGAGAGGAGGTGATCATTCCGGGTCTTATGTTTCAAGAAGAGGTCAAGCCATGTTCTAAAGTGCAAGTAACATTGCTGGTTGTTCAAGAGAAGAAGTCTGGTCGTTTCCTTGCCTTCCTAAGATGGCTTTGAAGTCAGTTGAGAGGGGGGAGACCCAAACCAGTCCCAAAGAAGTCCAGCCTTGTCCCTTGTGCTCAAGGATAGCAAGTTATGGTGATTCATACTTGCTATACCTTATTAGGCCTTGATCCTGAGTTGCTTGTGTCCAACCACACTGGCTTTAGATACAAGAACTCAATGGCCAATCCCTAGGCCGTGAATACTCTACTTTTTTCCTTGCATGGTTTTATCCCTAAGGAGGGTTTTCTGTGTAAGGTTTTTAATGAGGGAGTTCCGTCACGGTTCCAAGCTTGACTTGGGATCTATAGAGTCAAGCTTGAGGGGGAGTGTTAAACCTAAGTGAGAAAAGAGATCACTTATGGTTATGAGCAAATATAGGGTGGAACTCCTTAAGAAGTCTTAACAAGACCAAGGAGAGTCCAGAAGCTATTAAAGAGCTGAATAAGGATACAAGAGCTATTCACATTGAAGATAGAAGCTGTGGGAAGTGTTTAGGAGGTTTAGGGAGTTGGTGCAAGGTTAGGGTGAAGCATGTACGGACAGCCGTACGGATGGTACAGACTGTACGGACATGGCTTGACCAGAACTTCACCATTTGTCCTTAAACCTCATTTCAAGACTTGTGCAAAAATAGGGTTGGAAGTGTACGGCCAGGAATCGGTACAACTCATCCATCGTGCCTTGGGTCTCAAGTTATGAAGAAGAGGAGTGTTTAGACCTAAGGAAGAAGAAGATAATCCACAAGGGATCTTGGGGCATCTAGGCGAGATGCCTTTGGGAGTGATCCGTTTAAGGATAAGGAAAAAGCTTATCCACAGCTCCCTTGGTCAAAGACAGCCTGTCTTGGACTGTCCAAAAGAGAGCCACAAGAAGCAGCCACGCCTCCCTTTACTAGTCAAAAGCATGTGAGAAATCTGGTCCAAGGAATTCAAATAAAGGCTCCTCTTGCTTTATGACTTCACATGCTTTGCATAGTAATGTTGAAAGTCTTGTATCTGATTCTCTTTATATTCATTTATATTGTCGAGTTTGTTTCATTAAGCTGAGTAATAAACTCTTCTTCATAGTCTCTTGGTTACTAGTCTGATTATCTCAAGTCTTGTTCTTCATTAATCTTGTTACAAAGTCTCTTAATCTCTCATCAGTCTCATCCTAATCTCCTTAGTCTTTCACACATTCATCCTAGACTTTCACCATCATTAATCTCTCTTTGTCTTTCTCTTAAGTCTCTCATGGTTAACCATCACTCAAACAACTTTTTTTTTATAAAAATATCACTACGGAGGATAATGAGTGGAGAAAAGCAGTGGAGGATGAGTTTGGAGCTATGGAAAAGAACAACACTTGGTATGAGACTGAGCTTCCAAGAGGGAAGAAAGCTGTTACAAGCAGGCTCATCTACACCATCAAATATCTTGCAAATGGAAAACCAGAGAGAAAGAAGACCAGATTGGTGGCAAGAGGATATACACAAGTCTATGGTGAGGATTATCTAGACACCTTTGCACCAGTAGCCACGCTTCATACCATTAGGATTCTGCTTTCTCTAGCTGTGAATCTTGAATGGGATTTATGGCAAATGGATGTGAATAATGCATTCTTGCAAGGAGAGCTTGAAGATAAGGTATATATGACCAACCTCCTGGTAGAGAAGATATGGTTAAGCCATGGAACGTTCTTAGATTGAAGAAAGCAATCTATGGCTTGAAACAATCTCCATGAGCTCGGTATCACAAACTGAGTACTATACTCAATGGGAAAGGATTTGTGAAGTCTCAAGCTGATCTCACTTTATTCACACTGGCCAGCAAGCAAGGAATAGTGGTAATTCTTTTCTATGTGGATGACATTATTATCACTGGTAGTGATAAAGAAGGGATCAACTCAACCAAGGCCTCACTCAAGGCTGCATTTGATATAAAAAAATCTTGGAGAGCTGAAGTACTTCCTCGGCATTGAGATGTGTAGATCAAAAGAGGGGCTGTTCTTGTCTCAGAGAAAATACACTCTGGACATCTTAAAGGAGGCAGGAACACTTGGAGGAAAGAAAGCTAAGACACCATTGGAGGAGAACTACAAGGTGTTGCGTGAGGGGGAGTATGAGGATACTCCATTTGAGGATGTCAAGAAGTATAGAAGAATGGTGGGGAAGCTGATCTACTTGACAATCACAAGACCAGATGTGTGTTTTGCTGTTAATCAAATGAGCCAGTATATGCAAACACCCAAGATTCATCACTGGAACATGGGGGAGAGGATCTTAAGATACTTAAGGGAGGCTCCTGGTCAAGGTGAATGGATGGCGTGTAACAACAACACTGAGGTGGTTGGCTACTATGATGCTGATTGTGCTGGGGATAGGGTTGATAGGAGATCAACTACGGGCTACTGCACTTTCATTGGAGGCAACTTGGTAACTTGGAAGAGCAAGAAGCAGAAGGTGGTGTCTTGTGTAAGTTTAGTGAAGAATAAGTACAAAGAACAGGAGAGAGAGTGTAGGTTTGATCCGGAATGGAGAAAGAGAGAGTATGTTTGTTGTTTGCGAGAGAGAGAGAATAGAGTGTAAGAAGGATAATATTTCCTTGCTTTCTTTGGTATGCATACAACTATATTTAAAGACTAAATCAGACAATACAAGACAAGAGGAATTAAATTAATTTAATCTGGTCTGGCCGAGATGAAAGTGACAGCCCCTAACAGATACCAAAGGCATGTGCAACTTGGTCCTTTATTCTTATTTAAATCCCACTTGCTTCAGCAGCTTCCCAACGGTCATGTTCCTCATTTGAACTCTGGTTTGCTTCTAAGGATGAAGCTAAACGAGTGTCACACTTTCCTTGCCTTCCAAGTCACTCTAGGTTAGGTTTAGTTCCTTGAAATTCAAGACTGTACGGAATACCTTGAGATACAAGCTTGCGCATACCAGGCCTATATATTGATCTATTTGTCTTCTTTATCTCTTCTGATCAATACTCCCCCTCAAGCTTGACCATGTGAAACAAGTTAAGCTTGGAACCCATGAAGACTTCCCTCATTAAAACCTTAATATGTAAAACCCATTTGGACAAAAACATACTAAGGAAAGAGTAGAAGCTCCATGGCTAAGAGGATCATGATCTAATGATGTCAATGAGTCCAAGTCTAGGATAGATGGACTCACACACCTTAGTACTTGCGGCTTTGGTGAAGATGTCTGCTAGTTGATCTTCAGTTCTTGTGTAGCATGGTAAGATAACTCCTTGGATCATCATTTGCCTAACCTTGTGGCAGTCCACTTCTATGTGTTTTGTTCTCTCATGGAACACTGAGTTTAATGCAATGTGGATGGCAGCTTGATTATCACAGTGCATTGTGATTGGGGCAGTGATCTCTATGCCTAGATCCTTGAGAAGACCCTTGATCCATACAAATTCATTTGTAAGCTTCCTCATGGCCCTATATTTTGCTTCTACACTTGAGCATGAGACAACCTTCTGTTTCTTGCTCTTCCATGTGACTAGGTTGCCTCCAATGAAGGTACAATAACCAGTAGTAGACTTCCTATCATTCCTATCTCCAGCCCAATCTGCATCACAGTAACCAACCACTTTCATGTTGCCATTGCATCCCATCCATACACCTTTACCCGGAGCTCCACTTAGGTATCTAAGTATCCTTTCTACCATCTTCCAGTGATGAATCTTGGGAACTTGCATGTGCTGGCTCACTTGATTAACAGCAAAGCATACGTCTGGTTTTGTTATGGTCAGATAGATCAGCTTTCCTACTAATCTTCTATACTGTTTTGGATCTTCATAAGGAGTAGCATCATACTCCCCCTCATGCAAGATCTTGTATCCATCTTCTAGTGGTGTCTTAGCTGGTTTCTCTCCAAGCATTCCTGCACCATTCAAAAGATCAAGTGTGTACTTCCTTTGGGATAAGAAGAGCCCCTCTTTAGATCGGCAAACTTCAATCCCAAGAAAGTACTTTAGCTCACCAAGGTCCTTAATATCAAATACAGATTTTAAATAGGCTTTAGTGGCTTGTATACCTTCTTTGTCACTCCCTGAGATGATGATATCATCAACATACACAAGGAGGACAACTAAACCTTGTTGGCTGGTGAGAGTGAACAAAGTATGATCTGCCTCAGACCAGTTGAATCCTCTCCCATTCAAGGTTGTACTTAGCTTGTGATACCAAGCTCTTGGTGATTGCTTTAGGCAGTAGATAGCTTTCTTAAGTCTCCACACATTGCCTGGTTTCACCTTGTCTTCAATTCCCGGAGGAGGTCTCATGTAGACTTCATCCTCTAGTTCTCCTTGGAGGAATGCATTCTTCACATCCATTTGCCATAAATCCCACTCTAAGTTCACTGCAAGTGAGAGCATGATCCTGATGGTGTGAAGCTTTGCTACTGGTGCAAATGTGTCTAGGTAATCTTCTCCATATGTTTGAGTGAATCCTCTAGCCACCAGCCTTGCCTTCTTTCTTTCTGGGTTCCCATTAGCAAGATACTTGATAGTATAGAGGAGCCAGCTTTTTACAGCTTTCTTGCCTTTGGGAAGTGGGGTTTCATACCATGTATCATTCTTTTCCATAGTTCCCATCTCATCTCCAACCGATTCTCTCCACTCATCATCTTCCATAGCTTCCTCATAAGTCTTTGGTATCCAATCTTGATCCAAGTTACTCATAAAAACCTGGTGTTCCATTGGATATTGAGATAGAGAGCAAGCGGCTTGTATTGGATGAGCTTCTGTATTTTCATTGAAGTATACCCTGGTATTTACCCAATTGGATGGATCCTTTATGATCCTAGTGCTCCTCCTTAAAGGTTGCACTTGCACTTGATTTTCTGATTCATTGCTCTCCACATCTTCATGAGCTTGCGGCTGAGCCTCTTCTTGATCTTTCTCTGAACCATGTTGATCATGACCCTCACAGCCTTCTTGATGTATCTCTTCTGGTTCTGATTGGTTTCCCCCACTCATGATCAAGAGGGTTCTCAGTAATTTCTGGTTCATGTGCTGCTTGTTTAGGCTCCTTATCTCTAGGCTTTGGCCGGCTAACCCCAAAATTTTCTAGAATGATTCGCAAGTTTGTTTCTCGGTCTGAAGGTGTATTTGAGAGATCTTTGAGTGTGTCCAAGCTCTTCTCAACATAGTATCCTTTATGTGGGTGTCGATTTCCACTTACTGTCAAATAATCGTAAATAAGGAAACTTCGGGAAAACCCTGAGTTTCCAGAGGAACCGGCTATCTGCGAGAACCGCACATTGAAGATTAAGATAACGAGAAAACTTGGAATTAAAACGAAAATAAACGAGATTGAAAGCAAGAAGGTTCTTATTCCGAATCTGCGTAGAACTGGTACAAAAGAGAGGCCTTAAGCTGCGTAAGCCGTCGGCAAAATCCTTAGAAATCTAAGAACGAAAACCTTAATTGAGACGCAGCTCGCTAACAGAAAACAGGAATATTCCTAATTGCTAAATTTGGTGGTGAGAGCTCTGAATTTCGTGTGTGTTGCTTGTGCCCTAGACCTCCTATTTATATACTCCTCGCCTTGGCCATCCGATCTTTCCATTTCGCCCAGATTTGACTAAATCGGGAATTTTCCATTCTTCTCGATCCTTCCTTTTCTTCCTGCGGAAATCTTCTATTTCTCTTCAAACCTTACTTTTATCTTTAAACTTGACTTTTATTTTCCTTCTGCGAGTAAACCGTCAAAACGTTGTCAAATCTGCGGGTTAGATTCCGTCGAAATCGTGAGATGGGTTTTTATCGTGTTTTAGGTCCTTCTGGGCCGTTTTGCGATAAAAAACCGTTTTCCGACTTTTTACGGGATCGTTTCCTGATCTGACGTCGTTTTTAATAAATTTCTCGAATTAATCGCAAGGTTTTACGATTTACTCGACTTTTTATTAAAAACACGTTTTTTACGACTTACTAGGCGTTTTTTATTAAAAGCGCGTTTTTTATGATTTCAACGAGAAATCTCGAATAAATCGTATAGTTTAGGAAATGTTCGGTGTTTCGTTTAACTGTTGCCGTTTTATACGATTTCCTCGAGTTATTTCCAAGAAAACGAAGTTTTACGGTTTTTATAGTAAAACTCGAACGGTAAGTCGGATCGAGATGGAACGGGAGATATTTCGGCCGTGGTTTAGAAAGCGACCTTGTCGAAAGACTTTAGTTTCGAATCGGGAATGCGGGAAATCGAGACGCGGAGTGTCCGGGAAGTCTCTAGTTCGCCCATCGGCGAACTAGTTGTGACTAGTTAGCGTTTTACGGCTTTTTCGGTTTTTTGCGGTTTCGTAAAACGATTTTCGAGTTTTATAAAACGATCTTCGGATTTCATAAAACGATCTTCGGATTTCATAAAACGACCTTTGAGTTTTATAAAACGATCTTCGAGTTTTATAAAACGATCTTCGAGTTTTATAAAACGATTCTCGAGTTTTATAAAACGATTCTCGAGTTTTATAACACGATTTCTCGAGTTTTATAAAACGATCTTCGAGTTTTATAAAACGATTCTCGAGTTTTATAAAACGATTTCTCGAGTTTTATAAAATGATCTTCGAGTTTTATAAAACGATTCTCGAGTTTTATAAAACGATTCTCGAGTTTATAAAACGATTTCTCGAGTTTTAACGATTTCTCGAGTTTTATAAAACGATTTTCGAGTTTTATAAAATGATCTTCGAGTTTTATAAAACGATTCTCGAGTTTTATAAAACGATTTCTCGAGTTTTATAAAATGATCTTCGAGTTTTATAAAACGATTTCTCGAGTTTTAACGATTTCTCAAGTTTTATAAAACGATCTTCGAGTTTTATAAAATGATCTTCGAGTTTTATAAAACGATTCTCGAGTTTTATAAAATGATCTTCGAGTTTTATAAAACGATTCTCGAGTTTTATAAAACGATTTCTCGAGTTATATAAAATGATCTTCGAGTTTAATTAAACGATTTCTCGAGTTTTAACGATTTCTCGAGTTTTATAAAACGATCTTCGGGTTTTATAAAACGATCTTCGAGTTTTATAAAACGATCTTCGAGTTTTATAAAACGGTCTGCGAGTTCTACAAATGACTTTGAGTTTTATAAAACTATTCCTCGGGTTTTATAAAACTGTTCTTTTTGTATTTCCGCGGGGAGTTTTGGCTACTAATTCCGTTGTACCGATTTTGACCCCAACAGTTAGCCCCCAGCTCGTAAGAATCGTGAGATTCTTGCGAGTGGATTGAGCTCGTTTGGCGAGTTTGGCGGAATTAGGCGGAATTAGGCGGAACTTTAATGGCCAAAAGTCCAAAAGGTGAATAGTAAAATTCTTCCCTATAAGTATATGGAGTGAGTTTCATGTATTTTTCATTCATTCCTCCATAACTTGCTTAAGATTTAGGAAGGTTTCTCTCTACTCTTTCCTTTAGATCCTTTTTTCTTTCGACTCTCCAGCATGTCTTTTGGACGGAAAGTTTCAGATGATGCTCATGCATCAATCTTTGATCCGAGCGACCTTGATACTTCCAGCGGTTGTTCTCTTCCCCAGCCGGTCTTTCAACGTTTCCTTACGACTAAGGAAGAGTTCGCACACTACTATTCAGCCGTGAGTGCCGCGGAGGTGCCGTCTTCGAATTTCTGGGTTCCGAAGAGAAATAATCCTCGGAAGAGGGTAGTTGGCATGAGCACGAGTACCGTTGGTTCTCTCAGATATTTGAGAAATACCTGTGCGATCCCCGAGTCGGTTCAGTTTTACATCCCTGCCGAGGGTATGAGTGCCGAGAATCCGCCTCTGGGTTATTTTACGTGCTACGAAGCCTTTTTGTTTACCTGCCATCTATGGTTCCCTATTCCTCGAGCCATTTTCGAATTCTTGGACAGGTTTGAGGTACCATTCGGCCAACTACGCCCTAAAGGCTTACAGCACCTTATCGGGATTCTGGTGTTGGGATATGAACGCGGTATGTCCCTTGATGCGGATTATCTTTTGTCTATATTGACATTCAAGGGGAGAAAAGGCGGTTTTTACTTAGCCCCCCGACGGGACATGACGGTTGTTGGCGGGCTTGCCTCGAATGATCACGACTGGATCTACCGTTTCTTTTATGTCAAATCGACAGCGAATCGGTGGAGGAGAGTTGTATTCCTTTGGTTAGGGCTGCGCGGGTGACAAACGGTATTCCGTTAACGTGATACCCATATATATGTAGATATAAGTTTTAACTTTTTCGTTTTTCTCGCAGTGCCTGCCCTTCCGGTGCCGATGCTTGACAATTTTCCGACGGTTATGAATCTTCTCCACGGCGGCCTGCTTCATTGGGGATATTTTTCTCCGAAAAGGATCCGTCGTGACGCCGCCTATTATTCGTCCGGTTTTTCTCGCGACAATTATGCTGATCTTAAGGCGGACGATGGTGCGGAGGAGAGGGAAAGATCTAGATCTCCGCAGGATGGAGAAGTTCCGGTCGACCATGGTCGGGCATCTAACGAAGATATTGATATCGAGGATCTTATTGATTTTTCGCCCTCTGAATTTGATCCGGCTGAGACGTCATCCCGAGGGCCAGCTGACACACCGTTTGCGAAAGCGTCGAGGCTTTTCAACAAGGTTTGCCTATTCTTTATTATAATTATGTACGTACGTTTTTACGAAGAATGTTTGTTCCGTTTCGCAGGGTCTTCGCTTTATGCGCGAGGCGATGAATGCGAATAGTGCGGAGCTTCGCAGGGCCGAATCCAGGGCTGCAGCAGCGGAGGCGGAGGCCGTTCGTATCAGAGGGGAGATCGATGCCAGTTTCTCCCATGCCCAGGATTTAGCTGCAAAGGAGGCCGCTCGTGTGAGAGAGGAGTATGAAGCTGAATCCCGTCGAAGCTTAGAACTTTCCGACGCGACGGCTCGCCGTGCTCGTAGGGCAGGCAAAAGAGAGGTCGCTGCGGAGTTGATGGCTCGGCGCGTGCGGTTCGTGCCTCTTTATGCGGAATTTGAAGATGCGCAAAGAGCGAATGGTAATTTCCGCGAGTGTCGGGGCGTAGTTGGGGGTTTGCATCTTACCCAGAAGCCGGACTATTCGTACGAGGCTGCGATTGCGAGGCAGGAGAAGCGTCTAGCTAAGAGAGAGAAGAAGAAGAACGGATCCGCCAACCCTGGGAAGGTTATGTGGGATCAGTGGGACCCTATCGTGGTATTGCCGGATTCGGTCGAAGTTGGACCTGAGATCCCGGACATGGGTGGCGAGGTCGATCAGTCCGCTTTTGATGACTTTGATGTGTGATGTTCTTAGTTTTTTCGATTTTGTTGTTGTTTTTCCGGGACTGGCCGTTGGTGGCTTTGAATCCCTACCGCTGGGCGGTGTGTATTCGGATGCTTTTAATAAGAAAATATTTTCTAAGTATGAAACTCGTTTTTTATGTTAGATGTAGAGGAAAGAATACGAGTTGTCATCTCGTACCTAACTCTTCGGTATAAAACGTCCGATTCGTTAACTCGGGAGATTTCGATTTTCGCGAGTGTTTAGATGTGGGCGAAGCGACATGCCTTTAGGATCTTGATTCATGCCTTGAGACGTTAGCGACCAGTGTGCTGGGTTTAGGGCAAGACCTAGGTTTACTTTCGGATTGGGGCTGTGCGATGACTAATCGGCGTTCGTTTTGCCCGTTGCGATTTTAACCTGATTCCATACCAATTTAGAATCCGCAATAGGTTCTCGGCTTATACGATTCGTCTGGTTGGAACCGAGCATCTCACCGGGAACAATTTTTAAGTTGCCCAGAAGTGCTGACCAAAAATTTGGATTTCTTTTATAGCGCGCTTATTTATCCTCGTCGGATGTATGCGGACCGATAGGTCAGTGCGTTTGTTTAGGACGGCTAGCGTGCTCGACGGGGCCAATCGCCGAGCGTTCGTGTTTTTATAGTCGCGGATGGACTTTGGGGAAATGTTTTTTCTTTGAGAATTTAGGCGAAGTCTCACCCGTTCTTTCCGAAAATATTTTGATATGCGAATTTTTATAAAAATGATTGAGTAGTTGTTACTGCGGAAGCGATTTTCCGGATTTGCATTTTTCGATGGTAGCAGAGATATTCTAACTTTGTCTTTATTAAAAATTTCAAAAAATTTTCGATTACAAAGCCAAAAGAAATTTTGTAAAAAAATTTGGGAGTATACGAATACTCGTATACTCACCCACTCCCCCCCCCCCCCCCCCCCGCTTTGGAAGGGGGGAATAGCTGAACTCGTCTTTAGGTGAGCTGCCTACGTATTCCTTTCGGAAATCAAGCCATCTCGTAGTTCTGATTGTTTGCGCGAGTGTGCTCACTCGGCTGTCGTAGACTTCTCGATCACTTCGGTCGCGGGATCGATGTCTTTGTCCGGGATTGTCTCCTCCGGTTGGGTGGAAGCGATGGGCGCGGAAACTTCTGGTTTCTCGGCCGTTGCTTGCTTCGGGTCGTCGTCTGCGGGCGGTGGCATGACCTTTGCCCATTTTGGTTTCACGATCGCGACCGCCAATTGCCTCAGCTTATGTTCGGCCAGGAAGCAAGATCGCGATTGTCTTTGGCATCCCCAAATTACTGCGACTCCCGTAGGTGTCGGAAATTTGATGCCCAAATGATACGTGGACAGAACCGCCTTCATGGAATTTATCCAAGGCGTGCCCATAATCACGTTGTAGATAGCTGGGAAATCGACTACCGCGAAGTTAACGATTTTTGTCACTTCTTTCGCGACGACCGGTAGTCGTATTGATCCCAGGGTCATTGACGTTTCGCCGGAGAAACTAGTCAGCGGTTTTGGAATCGGCTCGACTTCCGAGAGGTCGATTCCCATTCGTACTAGCGTGTTGCAGAAGATGACGTTGACCGTGCTTCCAGTATCAACTAGGATTCGAGCAACCTCTAGATCGCTTATCACCAAATCGATGACAAGTGGATCGGCATCCGGTTGGTCGATTCCGCCTGTTTCAACATCGTTGAAAGAGATTACTCCTGTCGGAGAATCGTCTGTCGGCACCTTCCAGCTCGAGCTGGTTTCGGCTTTACGTTGGTAGGATTTTATTGACGAGACGGTGTCGTTAAAGTATGGAGATTCGCCGATGATCATGTTGATTTTTAGGCGGTTAGCATCGTTACCCTTCTCGTCTGCTCTTCGTCCGCATTTTTTGCCCGACTGATTTCCCTGAGGCGGAGTTTGCGCGTTTTTGTCATTCTTCGGGACGCGGTCCGAATCGGATGAGATCCTTGACACTAGATATCTCGGAAAGTTCTCCCGCGACTAACTTTGCGGCCAGTCTGGCGCCGAGAACTTTGCAGTTCACGGTGGAATGACCATGGGTTTGGTGGTGGTCGCAGAAAGAATTATCATCGTAATTCGAATTTCTCGTCCACGTGTTACCCGTAGTTCGCCCTTGCTCCGAACCGGAGTTGATGGCGTAGTTATGCGCCCCTCGGAGATCTTGTCCCTCGTGATGGACGAATTTGTCGTTACGAGAGCTTTTCTTTTTCTGCTTCTGCTCGGACGCGTTATCCTTCGCGGATGTTTTCGTCGGCTTATGCTTCTCAGACATGATTTTTGTTTTCTCTTCGATGGTTATGAAGTCGGTGGCCTTATGGAGTGCATCCTGGATCGTCCACGGTTTCTCGAGAGTTATCCACTTGCGGAACTTCGATTTATACCAGAGCGATTTCCTTAACGCGTCGATGGCGGCTTTGTCGCTAATCCCGCTAACCCTAGCCATGACGAGTTTGAATCTACTCATGTAATCTCGGAGAGATTCTTCCTCCTCGTGTACCAAGCTCCAGAGATCGGCGTCGGAGGTTTCCGGGTTAATGAACATCGAGTACTGTTTCAGGAACTCCGAAGCCAGTCGACGGAAACTTCCGATCGAGTTTCGCCTAAGTTTGGCGAACCATTCAAGCGCAGCTCCTTCTAGGTTTTCGACGAAGAGGCGGCAGTAGCCTGCGTCTTTTTCGTGGTCCTTGAGCTTGGCTCGTCCCATGGTGATCTGGAACGCTTGCAGGTGCGCTTTGGGATCGGACGTCCCGTCGTAAGTTGGCACCTTAAGCTTTCCGGGATCGGGCAGTTTGATCTCGGTGATGCGGGCCGTGAAAGGCTTTTTCCGAGACTCGTACAGTAGCCGATCGATCTCGGGTGCGGCTCTGGTCGCGTGGTGAATCTGAGATTTCACCGCTGCGGCCGTTTTGGTAATGTATTCGCGGAGATCGCGAATCTCGGTCTGATCGCCAGCAGTTTTCCGAACTTGTCGGCGTTTTCTGCGAGTGATCGGAGATCGCTCCTCGGCGGTTTTTGCGTATCGCGCGAAGTCGAGTTCCCCTTCGTCCCTAGTAAAGGAACGTTCGGGAGAAGACTCCGGTTGAGGACTGCGAGTTTTTCTTCTCCTTGGATGGACGTCGGCGTCTTCGTCTGTCGAGTCGGCCTGGTCGCTCGTTTCCAAGTTGACCCTCTCGATGCCGTCGCCTTCGGTCTCCTGTTCGCGAATAGGAGATTTTTCCGATTCGTTCAGTGTCGTGTAAGGGTTTTCTTTCCCGGAATCCTTTTCTGGTACATTTCCCTGGTCGATTCTGGGACGATCCGTAGGAGCGCCGAAATCGAGTCTCCTTCCGCGGATTTTGGTAGTTCCGCGGGGGCGAATCGCTTTGGTTCTCGCACTTAGGGTTTCGAGCCGTTTTGCGAGCGAACCAATGAGCTTTTCCTGCTCTTCCGATTTTTTGTTAAACTCGGAAAGCATCTTTTCGACGGTCTCGGCGTTAGCGTTCGTAGCGTTGGCCGCAGGCGAGTCTTTTGGTAGTGGTGTTTCAACGTTGTCGCGTTCGTTGCGAGTTTGGTTGTCACCAGCCATCGTTTCTTCGTTGGAAATGTTGCGGCTACGGTGTAAGATAGATCCGACCCCCCCTCCTTCTAGCGCCAAACTGTGGGTGTCGATTTCCACCTACTGTCAAATAATCGTAAATAAGGAAACTTCGGGAAAACCCTGAGTTTCCAAAGGAACCGGCTATCTGCGAGAACCGCACAACGAAGATTAAGATAACGAGAAAACTTGGAATTAAAACGAAAATAAACGAGATTGAAAGCAAGAAGGTTCTTATTCCGAATCTGCGTAGAACTGGTACAAAAGAGAGGCCTTAAGCTGCGTAAGCCGTCGGCAAAATCCTTAGAAATCTAAGAACGAAAACCCTAATTGAGACGCAGCTCGCTAACAGAAAACGGGAATATTCCTAATTGCTAAGTTTGGTGGTGAGAGCTCTGAATTTCGTGTGTGTTTCTTCTGCCCTAGACCTCATATTTATATACTCCTCGCCTTGGCCATCCGATCTTTCCATTTCGCCCAGATTTGACTAAATCGTGAATTTTCCATTCTTCTCGATCCTTCCTTTTCTTCCTGCGGAAATCTTCTCTATTTCTCTTCAAACCTTCCTTTTATCTTTAAACTTGACTTTTATTTTCCTTCTGCGAGTAAACCGTCAAAACGTTGTCAAATCTGCGGGTTAGATTCCGTCGCAATCGCGAGATGGGTTTTTATCGCGTTTTAGGTCCTTCCGGGCCGTTTTACGATAAAAACCGTTTTCCGACTTTTTACGGGATCGTTTCCTGATCTGACGTCGTTTTTAATAAATTTCTCGAATTAATCGCAAGGTTTTACGGCTTTTTCGGTTTTTTTTGGTTTCATAAAACGATTTTCGAGTTTTATAAAACAATCTTCGGATTTCATAAAAAGATCTTCGGATTTCATAAAACGACCTTCGAGTTTTATAAAACGATCTTCGAGTTTTATAAAACAATCTTCGAGTTTTATAAAACGATTCTCGAGTTTTATAACACGATTTCTCGAGTTTTATAAAACGATCTTCGAGTTTTATAAAACGATCTTCGAGTTTTATAAAAAGATTCTCAAGTTTTATAAAATGATTTCTCGAGTTTTATAAAACGATTTCTCGAGTTTTATAAAACGATCTTCGAGTTTTATAAAACGATCTTCGAGTTTTATAAAACGATTCTCGAGTTTTATAAAATGATTTCTCGAGTTTTATAAAATGATCTTCGAGTTTTATAAAACGATTCTCGAGTTTTATAAAACGATTTCTCGAGTTTTATAAAACGATCTTCGAGTTTTATAAAACGATCTTCGAGTTTTATAAAACGATTCTCGAGTTTTATAAAACGATCTTCGAGTTTTATAAAATGGTCTGCGAGTTCTATAAATGACTTTGAGTTTTATAAAACTATTCCTCGGGTTTTATAAAACTGTTCTTTTTGTATTTCCGCGGGGAGTTTTGGCTATTAATTCCGTCGTACCGATTTTGACCCCAACACTTTAAACTCCACAAATTTTACATCTCTTGAGACCAAAACCCTTCTCTGGTCCGGGACATAGCACTTGTATCCTTTCTGGTTGGTTGAATAGCCAATAAACATTGCTTTGACACTCTTTGCTTCTAATTTGTTCTTTTGTTCCCCTGGAATCAAGACAAAGTAAAGGGACCCAAACACACGTAAATAATCAATGTGTGGCTTAGTTTTGGTCAGTACCTCATATGGAGAGACATCATGGAGAACCCGGGTAGGGATTCTATTATTAAGATAGCATGATGAGACCACAGCATCACCCCAAAACCTCTTTGGAACATTGGTGTGGAACATCATGCTTCTTGCAACCTTCATGATATGTCGATTTTTCCTCTCAGCCACTCCATTTTGTTGTGGTGTGTATGGGCAGCTAGTTTGGTGAATGATTCCATGTTTGGCTAGATGATTCTTAAAGGCATGACTTGTGTACTCTCCACCATTGTCTGACCTAAAAATCTTAATCTTGGCATTAAAATGATTAGTCACATAGCTTTGAAAGTTTAGAAATGCTTCTAAAACTCTATCTTTAGATTGAATTAAGGTGCCAAGTGTACTTTTCTATCTCATCTATAAATGTGACAAAATACTTGTGGTTTTCTCTAGAGACACAATGAGCAGTCCAAACATCTGAATGAACTAAATCAAAACAATGCTCATAGATAGTAGAAGATTTAGTAAAAAAAGTCTTGCAATGTTTGCGTAGGATACAAGCCTCACACGAGTCATTTTTAAAAGAGAGATTAGGTAACATCAGTCCTAGTGCACGAGAGTGAGGATGACCTAACCTAGCATGCCATAATACATCATAAGCTAAAGCTGAAACAGAAACAGAATTCAAAGCAGAATTTAAACTTGATCTAAACTTGGTTTCTTTTAGCACATAAAGATCTCCTTTACTCACACCCTTTCCAATCATCTTTCTTGTCTCAATATCCTGAAACTGAACCTCATTAGGACTAAAAATAACATGACAATTAAGATCAGTAGTAGCCTTTTTTACTAAGAGCAAGTTAGATGTAAAGGAAGGCATATAAAGAGCTTTAAATTCTTTATCAAATAAGTTTAAATCTCCTATGCCCTGAATATTGATCTCCATTTGCAATTTTTACTTTTCCTAAAGCAAGTTGAACATTACTATTCAGTTTAGCATCTCTAATCATATGGTGAGAGGCTCCTCCTAAATCAATAATTAAAGGCCTAGCTAAAGATGCATTGCAATTAGAGATCAAAGCATTATAGATATCACTTTTAGTGTTACCAGAGTTTGTGTTGAGGGCCTTGATCAGAGCCTCAATGTCTGACTTGCGTACGAAGGCATCTTCTTGGTGATGGTTAGTACTTGTTCCAGCAATATTTGCGGTTGCACTCATGGCTTTCCCATCACTTGTCTGCTGCGGGTATGAAGCAGTCTGCTGGTTGTTTTGGTGGCCGGCTTAATGCGCCTTGGCCTGGCTAAATCTGGATGGTGGTCTGAGGTGTGGGTGAAGGATCCAGCACTGATGTTTCATGTGTCCATCCTTCTTGCGGTGCTCACAATGGCCGAGTCCTCCTTTCTTGTTATTTGGCTTGTAGTAAGCTTTGTTAGCTGAGATCTCTGCCTTGTGAGCCATGTTGAGGTCACCTCCTTTCCCTCCAAAGAGACCGTCTGAGCCAAGTTCCTTTTGGAGTTGAGAGCACACTTCATCATAGTTTGGTAGTTCCTTGGACCGAAGGATATGCTTGAGGAGATCATTGAAACTCGGATTGAGTGTAAGGAGAAGTCCAAACACTTTATCTTGCTCACGCCTTTCTTCTAGCACCTTAGGGTCAGTAGAGCTTGGCCTTAGCATCTCTAGCTCTGACCAGAGCTGGCTGTACTTGCCGAGGTGTTTTGTAAGATCCATTTCCTCTTGCTGCAGGTTGTTAAGAGCTCTCTTTACTTCAAAAATTCTAGTGAGGTTTGAAGTTTTACCATAGACCTTTTGTAGAGTATCCCAAAGCTCTTTTACTGTCCCACAGTGTGAGTAAGCCTCCATAATTGGCGTGTCAAGTGAGCCTTGCAAGATGGACAGCACCCTGAGATCTTCTTGTTCCCATTTGCCTTCATCCTTCTCTACAACCTCCTTGCCTTCAGATCCTTGGTCGGTTTGCTTTGGAGCTTCACTTGTAGTGACATGACCCCATAAGCCTCTTCCTCCAAGTGCTGTCCTAGCCAATATTTACCAGGTGATATAGTTAGCTCCTTTAGGGTAGCCGGAATCATGATAATTTTATATTGTTGATGCTCCATCTTCTCCATCTTCTTCTTGCTATTGTCCAGCGGGTAATGGGTGGAAAATAGAGTAAATGAGTGGTGAGAGGGGTTTTGTACAAGAGCAGAGGAATGTGAGTGGTGTTAATACTCGTGTGTGTGAAGAATAATGAAGAGAAACACCCAAACAAAGTCAAGAACACAATCTGGTCAGTTTATTAACCGCTGGTCCAAAGAGTGAAACTTGAAAGATTTGAGAAACGTAAACGGATAGAATGAAAGTGTATGGTGAGTAACAGAGTTTTGAGGAAGTAGAATAGGTTCAAGAACTTGCAAGCTCTGATACCATGTAAGTTTAGTGAAGAATAAGTATGAAGAACAGGAGAGAGAGTGTAGGTTTGATCTGGAATGGAGAAAGAGAGAGTAAGTTTGTTGTTTGCGAGAGAGAGATAATAGAGTGTAAGAAGGATATTATTTCCTTGCTTTCTTTGGTATGTATACAACCATATTTAAAGACTAAATCAGACAACACAAGACAAGAGAGAGGAATTAGATTAATTTAATCTGGTCTGGCCGAGATGAAAGTGACATCCCCTAACGGATACCAAAGGCATGTGCAACTTGGTCCTTTATTCTTATTTAAATCCTACTTGCTTCAGCAGCTTCCCAACGGTCATGTGCCTCATTTGAACTCTGGTTTGCTTCTAAGGATGAAGCTAAACGAGTGTCACACTTTCCTTGCCTTCCAAGTCACTCTAGGTTAGGTTTAGTTCCTTGAAATGCAAGACTGTACAGAATACCTTGAGATTCAAGCTTGCGCATACCAGGCCTATATCTTGATCTCTTTTTCTTCTTTATCTCTTCTGATCAATATCTTGTTCAAGTGCTGAGGCTGAATATAGAGCCATGAGGAAATTGACCAGTGAACTCATATGGATCAAAGGGTTGATAAGAGACTTGGGTATAGAGATCAATACACCCATGACTATGCACTGTGACAACCAAGCAGCCATACACATTGCCACCAATTCGGTGTTCCATGAGAGAACAAAGCACATAGAGGCGGATTCCCACAAGGTGAGACAAGCAGTGGAGCAGCAAGTGATTCTCCCATGCTATACTAGAAGTGAAGACCAGTTGGCTTATATCTTCACCAAGGCAGCAAGCACTAAGGTCTGTGAGTCCATACTTCTAAGGTTAGGACTCATAGATATCTCATGTCACTGATCACTCCTCTGTGAAGTGATCTACTCTTTTTCCTTGACTTGGCTTTTATCCCACTGGGTTTTGCCTAACTAAGGTTTTAATGAGGGATTGCTTCATGGCTTCCAAGCTTGACTTGTTCCACATGGTCAAGCTTGAGGGGGAGTGTTGACATGAAGGGAATAAAGGGTTATGTAAATGATCTCGGCCAGTATACATTCAAGGTACCTTGAGATACAAGTCTGGCCGTACAAGTTCCTAAACGTGCCTTGGAAGTTAAGCAAGTGGAGAAGCTGATATATATTACTTTATCTCGACAATAATATCTTGGAAGGATCCATAAGTGTTTAATTGTGAGTGGGCAAGTGGCTGGAGCTGGAGAGTTAAACAAAGGAAGATCACATGTTGTGTTAAGGAGAGAGAGACTTGGACGAGCTGTCCCTTTCACCCGGCTGGAAGAGCCTTTTGTCTTTACTCTCCAACACTTGTTTATACTATTTGTTTAAGTCTCTTGCTGGTCTATTTAAACTTGTAAGCAGATACCATTTTTAATCTAAGGAAATATATTTCCTCTTTATCTCTCTCTTTCTCATTTCGAACTCTCTCTTCTCTCTCTCATGTTCTTCATGTTCTTACCATACAAACTCTCTCCTATTCTCTAAATCATAGAACCCTCAAGTCACCATCTCCTTGAGCACATTGTACGGATACCCTATCCGTACAACTTCTCACCCTATATTTGCACAATACCAAAACATGTTTAAGGAGTGATCTGAATTGGTTTAGAGAGTGATGGTCCGTACAGTCCGTACAGTCCGTACCATCACCTTAAATCTGCACCATCTCTATTTCACTCCTAAACACTACACAGCCATCTCCAATGTCTTCTCTTCTTTATTAATAACTCAGCTTAACACTCCCCCTCAAGCTTGACCATGTGGAACAAGTCAAGCTTGGAAGGACCATGAGCTCTCCCTCATTAAAACCACACCAAAGAAAACCCTTTTGGGACAAAACCTTGATGAGTAAAAGAGTAGAGACCTCATGATCAGGAGAGTTGTTTAGCCGGTTGGAGTTAGGTCAATAAGACCTAACCTTAAAACAATTTGTGGTTTAGAGTGTGTTTAATAATAATCAGAGATAATTAGAGCAGAGATTAGAGAATAGAGAGAGATTCTAGAGAGAGAGACTCATAATTTTGTGTGTTATCTTAAAATGAGGTTACAAGAGGTTTTCTTATCAGCATACAAGAAAAGACTAAGCATGTGGAGTCAATAAAGGTGGTGGAGCGCCTGAATAAAGGAATGGTCAAGATGCCTCACATGCTTGATGCTTTTGGCATCTTGACTAGATGCTGAATCACTTTACAGCTTGCACCAGCTAGCTATCACCCAGCCTTATCCTTCCAATGGTCACAAGCTGATCATGTGTATCCAAACCTTCCATCTCAACAAGAGAATCCGATCACCTCTCCATTTACCTTGATAAGGTAACTTTCATGTGGTAACATTTTGTTACCACAGTAAACCAGTAAATAAAGATTTACTCAACATCTCATCTTCTCTTCTACACTTCAAGATACCTTGTCTCATGTAATCCTTTGCTCATCTCTACACTCCCCCTCAAGCTTGACCATGTGAAACAAGTCAAGCTTGGAATGACCATGAGATTTCCCTCATTAAAACCTCACCAAAGAAAACTCATTTGGGACAAAACCTTGATGAGTAAAAGAGTAGAAACCTAATGATCAGGAGAGTGTATAGATTAGCACTTAGGCGAGAGATCAGTGAGTCCTAACCTTATGTGTATGGATTCCATTGTCTTTTGCCTAGCTTCCTTGGTGAACACATCTGCCAATTGATCTTCACTCCTAGTGTAACATGGCAAGATCACTCCCAAGACTATCATCTGCCTCACCTTGTGGCAATCAACTTCAGTGTGCTTTGTTCTTTCATGGAACACTGAGTTGGTAGCAATGTGAATAGCAGCTTGGTTGTCACAATGCATGGTCATTGGTGTTGTCTGCTCAATCTCCAAGTGCTTTAGTATCCCTTTTATCCATACCAACTCGTTGGTAAGCTTAAGCATAGCTCTATACTCGGCCTCAGCACTAGAGCAAGACACAACCTTCTGCTTCTTACTCTTCCAAGTGACCATATTGCCACCAAGAATGTGCAATCACCTATAGTAGACTTCCTATCTGCTCTATCTCCTGCCCAGTCAGCATCACAATATCCCACAACTTCAGTTCTCCTATTACAACCAATCCACACACCAAGACCTTTTGTTCCATTTAGATACATGAGGACTCTTTCAACCATGCGCCAATGATGTTCCTTTGGAGCTTGCATATGTTGACTTATCTGATTCACAGCAAAACAAATATCTGGCCTGGTGATAGTCAAGTATATTAGCTTCCCCACCAGCTTCCTATAAAGCTTTGGATCATGGAATAACTTGCTATCCTCTAACTCCCCCTCACGTGGAACCTTATACCCATCCTCCATGGGCATCTTGGCAGTCTTTCCTCCATAAACACCAGCATCCTTTAGCAATTCTAGTGCATACTTTCTTTGGGAAATGAATAACCCTTCCTTGGATCTGCATAATTCAATCCCCAGAAAGTACTTCATTTCTCCTAAGTCTTTTATGTCAAAGACTGACTTCAGGAACTCCTTTGTAGCCCTAATTCCTTCCTTATCACTACCAGTGATGATGATATCATCCACATACACTAGTAGCACAATAGTACCAGCTGAAGTTACAAGCGTGAAGAGGGGGTGATCGAGCTCAGATTTCCTGAAGCCTCTCCCATTCAGTGTTGTACTCAGTTTGGTGTACCATGCTCTTGGTGATTGCTTCAACCTAAGCACATTTCCTGGTTTCACCATTCCTTCTAGACCTGGAGGTGGTAGCATATAGACTTCATCTTCTAGCTCTCCTTGAAGGAAAGCATTCTTCACATCCATCTGCCACATATCCCACTCAAGGTTGACAGCAATAGAGAGGACAATCCTAATGGTATGGAGTTTTGCAACTGGTGCAAATGTATCAATATAATCTTCTCCATAGGTTTGGGTGAATCCTCTAGCAACTAGCCTTGTCTTGCGCCTGTCAATCTTCCCATTAGGCAGGTACTTGATGGTGAATATCCATTTACATGACACAGCCTTCTTTCCCTTAGGTAACTTGCTTTCATACCATGTGTCATTCCTAACCATAGCATCAGCGTAAGCATTTACTGACTCTCTCCACTCTTTAATCAGTACTGCTTCTTCATAGCTTCTTGGAACATAACTTTCATCTAGACTTCCCATGAAGGCATAGTGATCTTCAGGATATTCAGCAAAGGAGCACACAGCCTGTGAGGGATGCTCCACAGCCTGTGCATTGTAGTACACTCTTGTGTTTACCCAGTTGGAAGGATCCTTCCTTACCCGTGTGCTTCTTCTCAAAGGAACATGTTCTTGTTCCTGAACAACACTCTCTTCTTGTATCTAATCTCCTTGACCAGCATCTTGACCCTCAATGTGATCTCCTTTTACTGATTCCTCTCCACTTTGGACATGAGAATCAGATTCAGATCCTTGATCATCTTGACCTTCAGTACCACTCGCACCTTGATCTTCTTGACCTCCAGTATCTGATTCACTTCCCCCCTCATGTTCAACGTGGGATGGTTCTTCAGATACAACCGGAGTAGGTCTTTGACAACCTACTCTGATCTTGGGACACTGTAATGCCAAGACCTTCTAAAATATCCTCAAACAAGCAGCCTTGTCTGATGGTTGAGATAGCCTTTCAAGCTCTTCTCAATTCTTCTCCTCATAATATCCTTTTGTCTCCATGAACTTGACATCTCTGGATACTAACACTCTTCTTGTTGCTGGATCATAGCACTTGTACCCCTTCTGTGTGATTGAGTAACCAATGAACATTGCTTTAGTGCTCTTTGCATCCAGCTTGTTTCCCTGTTCCCCTGGAACCATGACATAACGCAAACATCCAAAAACACGAAGATGATCTATATATGGCTTGCTCTTGTTCAACACCTCAAATGGAGACTGATTCTTCAAGACTTTAGTTGGAATCCGGTTGATGAGATAGCATGCAGTCTGAACATCATCACCCTAAAACATATTTTGGAACACTAGCATGAAACATCATGGATCTAGCAACTTCCATCAGGTGTCTATTCTTCCTCTCAGCAACCCCATTCTGCTGTGGTGTGTAAGGAAAACTGGTTTGATGCACTATCCCATGCTTGCCAAGTGATTTTTGAAAGTATGACTGGTATATTCTCCTCCATTATCAGACCATAGTACCTTCACAGTATCATTGTAATTGTTAGTCACATATGCTTGGAAGTTTACAAATGCATCAAACACTTCATCCTTAGATGGCAGCAATGTGACCCATGTGTATTTAGACTTCTCATCTATGAAAGTCACATAATACTTCTGATTTTCTCTAGATACACATGGAGATGTCAACACATCTGAGTGCACCAAATCAAAGCAATGCTCATATATAGTCTCAGATCTAGGGAAAACAGTTCTACAATGCTTTCCTAATATGCAAGCTTCACATTCCAAGTGATTAAAAGACATATTAAGTAAGATCAATTCAATTGCACGAGCATGAGGATGTCCTAATCTAGCATGCCAAGTAATACTATCACATCTATCAGCAGTACTACTTAAGCACAAAGAATCAAAGGGTTTAGGATTCTTAGCCATTTTAAGATGGTATAGCTGATGATTGCTGTCTCCTCTACCAATAACTCTCCCAGTCTTCAAATCTTGAAACTCGACTTCATTGGGTTTAAAGACTACTTGACAATCAAAGTCAATAGTAGCTTTCTTCACACATAACAGATTTGAAGTGAACCGAGGCATGTAGAAGGCAGTTGAATCCTTCTCAAACAGCTTGAGCTTTCCAACTCCTTCTATTGGGATCCTATCACCATTAGCTATCATGACACTCCCTGTTTCTGCTCTGACCTCACTTATCAAGCTCTTATCACTGATCATATGATGGCTTGCACCAGAGTCAATGATGATTGGTCTAGATGTGGACGCTGAGGCAGGAGCACCTTGTCTCCGGGTCGTAGCCAAAGCATACACATACTTGACCAGGTCATTCATTTCCTCCTTGGTGACAATCTCATCTGGTCCTTTGTCTTCCAGCTCCTTTAGAATCATACTCCTTTCCACTGCATCCACAACATACGCTGAGTAAGAGCACTCTCCACTAACCCTTTACCGCATAGCATCCTTGATCATCTTCACACCCATACTGTTGCTTAGATTATCAACCTTACTGTTCTTTCTCCATGGTTCTCTCAACATAAACCACAATTTAGAAAGCTTTCTCAGCCTTCCATTCTTACAACTTGTACCACCCTTCCGCCGGTTTGATTTCTTGTTCTTTTCACACACACCACAAGCATGTTGAACAAGCCCACATATCTCATCTACAAGGAGACTAAACATAACATCTTGATCTCGCCTCTCTTGAATCACCTTTGGATCTGATGTACTTGGCTTTAACCCATCCAGATCCTCCCATACTTCTCTCAGCCTTCCCACAAGCTGATAAAGCTCATCCTTTCCTTGTCTCCAGCTGCGGATAACCTTCTTGTCCTCACAGACCTTCACAAGTTTGGACTTTTCTTCATAAGCTGTTTCAATCCCACCCTTTGAAGTGTTTTCTTGAGCAGCCCTATCTTCACTTCTCAGACCTCGTGTCTGACCTTCTTCAGTATCCATCTCCATTAAAGGTTACCCCTTTACATGACTACTCCATAACCAACAGCTTTCCAAAGCTGTCCTTGCCCATTTTGACCAAACCCCAGCAATTTCTTCCTCAAGCTTCACTGGAGTACTAGATCTATGCTTCATCTCCTTGTTGTGAACGTGTGTTTCCATCAGAAAACTCATAACATCCCAAGCGAATGAAGACCAGAGCTTAATAACACCAAGAATACTCAAAAACTCTCAATAACACCAAGAACACTCAAGAACAACCCAGATTTGCGAAAAAAAAACTCACACACTCACCCCTTTTTGAGCAACCTGGCTCTGATACCATAAACCATTTTGTGGTTTAGAGTGTGTTTAATAATAATCAGAGATAATTAGAGCAGAGATTAGAGAATAGAGAGAGATTCTAGAGAGAGAGACTCATAATTTCATGTGTTATCTTAAAATGAGGTTACAAGAGGTTATCTTATCAGCATAAAAGAAAAGACTAAGCATGTGGAGTCAATCAAGGTGGTGGAGCGCCTGAATAAAGGAGTGGTCAAGATGCCTCACATGCTTGATACTTTTGGCATCTTGACTAGATGCTGAATCACTTTACAGCTTGCACCAGCTAGCTATCACCCAGCCTTATCCTTCCAACGGTCACAAGCTCATCATGTGTATCCAAACCTTCCATCTCAACAAGAGAATCCGATCACCTCTCCATTTACCTTGATAAGGTAACTTTCATGTGGTAACATTTTGTTACCACAGTAAACCAGTAAATAAAGATTTACTCAACATCTCATCTTCTCTTCTACTCTTCAAGATACCTTTTCTCATGTAATCCTCTGCTCATCTCAACAAACCTAACATGAACTGACTCCATAACCTTCTGCCTTGCAGCCTTAGTAAAGACATCAGCTAACTGATCCTCACTTCTTGTGTAGCATGGTAAGATCACACCTAGACAGATCGTTTCCCTCACCTTGTGGCAATCAACTTCAATGTGCTTGGTTCTTTCATGGAACACCGAGTTGGAGGCAATGTGAATTGCTGCTTGGTTATCACAATGCATAGTCATTGGTGTAGCTTGATCAATCTCTAAGTGCTTCAAGATTCACTTGATGCATACAAACTCATTTGTAAGCTTCAACATTGCCCTATACTCGGCCTCATTGTGAGGTTTTCCGAGCTCAGAATGTGTGTGTGATGTACACGACCTTAAGGCCAAGAGCTCTTGTCATGTGTCAGCAATGGAGAGAATAAGAGATTGATGGAAGAATAAAGATTGTAAGAGAGATTGAGTGAGATTAAGAGAATAAGTAACCAGAGATTGAGAGATTAGGTAACAAGATTAGAGAAACAGAGATTAAAGTAACCAAGAACAAGATTTAGTAACAAGAATAGTGAAGAAGAAAGGAGGGGAATAATATTTTTAGAGAATAAGAAGATTGATTAAGAGAATAAAGGAAAATAAAGAGAGTAAACGAGTTTGTATGAAGATTTAGAAGAGAATCATGATGAACACTTGAGAGAAAATGTAACTCGTGTATTAGTTTTCTTAAGAAATGATTACATCCGGATCTTAGCTTAAGTAGACAAAGGTAAAGAGATAAGGTTAGGATTAAGCATGTGTAGTCAAAGAAGAGGAACCTCTAATTCAAATATCAGCCAATGGGAGAAGCTACACGCGTGATGCTAATGGCATCTTGACTAGATGCCATTCACCTTTCCAGCTAGCTTTCTACTTTACAGCTAGCACAAGCTGAACCTTATCCAGCCTCACTTCTCTTCAACGGCTACATTCCATACGACTCAAACCTTCTTCCTCAACAAGAGTCTTCAGCCAAGAGTAACTTATGTACTTATTTACCTCAGTAACAACTTAGTTACCACAGTAACTAATTTGTTACTTTCATGGTAAATAATTACCAACATCAATCCGAGGTTACTACTCCTTAGCTTACCATTAACCACACAAGACTTACTCCTTAACTTCTTCCTTTAACCATAAGTTACTCAACCCATAATCTGATCATCTCTCAATAATACTCATACTCTTTATTAATCTTAACACTCCCCCTCAAGCTTGACCATGTGGAACAAGTCAAGCTTGGAAGGACCATGATTTCTCCCTCATTAAAACCTCACCAAAGAAAACCCATTTGGGACAAAACCTTGATGAGTAAAAGAGTAGAGATCTCATGATCAGGGGAGTATATAGATTATCCTTTAGGCGTGAGATCAATGAGTCCTAACCTGATGTGTATGGACTCCATTGTCTTCTGCCTAGCTGCCTTGGTGAACACATCTGCTAACTGATCTTCACTCCTTGTGTAACATGGCAAGATAACTCCCAAAACTATCATTTGTCTAACCTTGTGACAATCTACCTCAATATACTTGGTTCTCTCATGGAACACTGAATTTGTGGCAATGTGGATTTCTGCTTTGTCGTCACAATGCATGGTCATTGGTGTTGTTTGATCAATCTCCAAATGCTTCAATATCCCCTTTATCCAGACCAACTCGTTTGTGAGTTTCAGCATTGCCCGGTACTCAGCTTCAGCACTTGAGCAAGATACTACCTTCTGCTTCTTACTCTTCCAAGTAACCAGATTCCCACCAATGAAAGTGCAATAGCCTATTGTAAACCTTCTGTCACTCCTATCACCAGCCCAATCCGCATCACAGTACCCCACAACTTCAGTACACTCATTGAACCCCATCCATACTCCTTGATGTTGAGTACCATTCAGATACATCAATATCCTTTCCACCATTCTCCAATGGTGCTCCTTAGGTAGT
>CAKOAT010112266.1:62576-87346 GCA_932364175.1 Eruca vesicaria subsp. sativa
CTGTCTTCTATCTCCCCCTCACGTGGGACTTTATACCCATCCTCCATTGGCATTTTGGCTGTCTTGCCTCCATATGCACCTGCATCTTTCAAAAGATCAAGTGTATATTTCCTTTGTGAAATGAACAAGCCTTCCTTGGATCTACATAGCTCAATACCAAGGAAGTATTTCATTTCTCCCAAATCTTTTATTTCAAACATAGATTTAAGAAACTCTTTAGTTTCTTTAATACCAGCCTCATCACTACCTGTTATGATTATATCATCCACATACACCAATAAACAAACAATACCTGAGCTTGTGTTAAGGGTGAAGAGAGTATGATCAAGTTCAGACTTCCTAAACCCACGGCCATTCAGAGTTGTGCTAAGCTTGTTGTACCATGCTCTAGGAGACTGCTTCAAACCATAAGTGTCCTTCTTGATTCTCAATACATTTCCAGGCTTTACTAAGCTCTCTAACCCTAGTGGAGGATGCATATAAACCACAACTTCAAGTTCCCCTTGAAGAAATGCATTTTTCACATCCATTTGCCATAAACCCCACTTCAAGTTCACAGCTAAAGAGAGGACAATTCTGATTGTGTGAAGTTTAGCTATAGGCGCAAATGTGTCAATGTAGTCCTCACCATAAGTTTGAGTGTAACCTCTTGCCACTAATCTGCTCTTCTTTCTTTCAATCTTCCCATTTGGGAGATACTTGATGGTGCAGATCCATTTGCTAGTCACTGCCTTCTTTCCTTTTGGAAGCTCACTCTCATACCATGTTCCATTCTTTATCATGGCTCCTGCCTCATCAGCCACTGAGTCTCTCCTTGTGCATTGTAATACACTCTAGTGTTGGACCAGTTTGAAGGAGGATACTTTATCCTTGTGCTCCTTCTCAATACTGGTTCAGGCGCATGATCAGGTTCTTCACCCTCTTGACCCTCTTGACCCTCAAATTGTTCCACTTGTTCTTGGACATCAATACCTTCTTCAGTATGTGTTTCGCCATGATTAGGACCTCCTGAGCCTTGATCTTCATGATCTTTAGGTTCAGTATTGTTATTCCCCCCTTCATGATCAGGGTGGGACGTTTCTTCAGCTTCATGAGTCTTACTCTTGCTCTGCTTCTGGACACTTTGAAGCATATCAATTCCCAATCCTTCCAAAATCATCCTAAGGCTAGTAGCCTTATCAGATGGTTGAGCTAGATCCTTGAGATCTTCGCAGCTCTTTTCTTCATAATACCCTTTTGTCTCAATAAACCTCACATCCCTTGACACCATCAGCCTTCTAGTTTGCGGATCAAAGCACTTGTACCCTTTCTGAGTAGTAGAATAACCAATGAACATTGCCCTTGTACTCTTAGGTTCAAACTTGTTTCTCATCTCCCTGGGTACCAACACAAAACACAACCATCCGAATACACGCAAATGGTTGAGACTAGGCTTGATCTTGTTTAGAACATCAAAAGGAGACTGATCTTGTAAAACCCTGGTTGGAATCCTGTTGATTAAGTAGCATGCTGTTAACACTGCATCACTCCAGAACCTCTTAGGTACATTGGTTTGAAACATCATGGATCTAGCAACTTCCATGAAATGCCTATTCTTCCTTTCCGCAACACCATTTTGATGAGGAGTGTAAGGGCAACTTGTCTGATGCAGGATCCCATGTTGAGCAAGATGTTGCTTGAATGTATTGCTTGTGTACTCACCACCATTGTCTGATCTGTAAATCTTAAGCTTGGCATTATATTGGTTAGTTACATAAGCTTGAAATTTTTTAAATGCATCAAGAACCCTATCTTTAGTTTTAATCATTGTTATCCAGGTGTATTTAGATTTCTCATCAATAAATGTGACAAAAGTACTTATAATTCTCCTTAGATAAACAAGGTGCAGTTCATACATCAAAATGAATAAGATCAAAGCCATAAATAGTACTTGATTTCTCAAAAACAGTCTTACAATGTTTACCTAAGATGCAAGCTTCACATTCATTGTTTTTAAACATGACACCTGGTAAAATTAAGCTTAGAGCTCTAACAAGTGGATGTCCTAATCTAGAATGCCATAAGGCATTTTTATTCAAACAAGATTCAGAATTAAACGAGTAACTACAACTAGAACTAGGAGTAATATCTTCAAGCATGTAAAGGTCTCCTTTGGTCACTCCTGTTCCAATCAACTTACTACTCTCAATATCCTGAAACTTTACACCATTAGGACTAAAGATAACATTACAATGTAAATCAGTAATACACCTTTTAACAAATAAAAGATTAGATTTAAATTCAGGGCATGTAAAAGGCTCTAGAATCCTTATCAAACAATCTTAAATTTCCTATTCCTCTTATTGCTACTCTATCACCATTAGCAATCATCACATTTCCATTAGCAGGTTCAATATCATTTATCAAGTTTGTATCACTAATCATGTGATGTGAAGCACCAGAATCAATAATTAATGGTTTATTTAGAGAGCAAGCATATAGAGACTTAGGTGATTCTATCTTATTTTTAAGAGGTCTAGGTGTTTCAAGTTCAGAATTTAATAACTCAAGGATTCTAGGCAACTTATATTCAGCAGTATGAGTGTAACCAAGGGTGTTTCCGAATGTGTTACCATTATCCTTGAGAGCTTTGATCAAGGCATCAATGTCAGACCTCCTGATCAGCTCCTGCTCCATGTTCTTACCCAAGTTGTGTTGAGTAGTCATAGCCTTTCCCTCTCCTTCACGAGTACTCTGATCAGCACTAGAAGACCCGGCCTCATTGCTTTCATTTGAGAGGTGTGCTCTAGCCTCCCTGTCCTTCATGAACTTTGGTGGTTTGAGATGGGGATGAAGGATCCAACACTAGCTCCTCTTCTGTCCTTGTTTCTTGCAGTGATCACAAAGGCCTCCAAACCTCCTTTCATCTCCATACCTATTCTCCTCTGGTCGGTATCCAGCCTTGTTAGCTTGAGCAGCTTCAGCTTTATTCGCCAAAGAGAGGTCTCCTTTCCCACCAAACAGTCCCAATGACCCTTCCTCTTTCTGTATCTGAGCGCACACTTCCTCCATAAATGGCAGCTTTGGTGACCTCAGGATGTGTGTTTATCACATCATTGAAGGCAAGATTAAGAGTCAACAATAAGCCAAACACCTGATCTTGCTCTCTCCTCTCCATGAGAGTCTCCTGATCCGTGATGTTTGGTCTCAGCATATCAAGTTCAGACCATAAGGCTCTGAACTTCCCCAAGTGTTTAGTAAACTCCACACTTTCTTGAATCAAAGTGTTGATTGATCTCTTCAACTCAAACACTCGGCTCAGATTTGAGATGCTACCATAGATCTTTTGTAGAATCTCCTACAGTTGTTTTGGTGTTTCACAGTAGCTGTATGCCTCAAGAATGGGAACCTCCAAAGAACCTTGGATCACGGATAGAACCTTCAGGTCATCTTGACTCCACTTCTCTTGCTCAACAAGCGCCAGCTCTGTGTCTTCTTCTTGTTCATTAGAAACTGGTTTAGGAGCTCCATCGGAGATGTGACTCCATAAACCCTTGCTCCCAATAGCTGTCTTCACCAGCCTGGACCATAACAGGTAGTTCTCCCCACCCTTCAGTGATACTGGAATCACAATAGTCTTGCTTTTCTCCATTCTTGCTTAAACTTGAATCCGGATGAACTTAGAAAATAAATCTGGAAATGAAGCTGAAGAACAGAGTATTATCACCAGGAGTATGAGCAACCTGGCTCTGATACCATAATATTTTTAGAGAATAAGAAGATTGATTAAGAGAATAAAGGAAAACAAAGAGAGTAAACGAGTGTGTATGAAGATTTAGAAGAGAATCATGATGAACACTTGAGAGAAAATGTAACTCATGTATTAGTTTTCTTAAGAAATGATTACATCCAGATCTTAGCTTAAGTAGACAAAGGTAAAGAGATAAAGTTAGGACTAAGCATGTGTAGTCACAGAAGAGGAGCCTCTAATTCAAATATCAGCCAATGGGAGAAGCTACACGAGTGATGCTAATGGCATCTTGACTAGATGCCATTCACCTTTCCAGCTAGCTTTCTACTTTACAGCTAGCACAAGCTGAACCTTATCCAGCATCTCTTCTATTCAACGGCTACATTCCATACAACTCAAACCTTCTTCCTCAACAAGAGTCTTCAGCCAAGAGTAACTTAAGTAATTATTTACCACAGTAACAACTTAGTTACCACAGTAACTAATTTGTAACTGTCATGGTAAATAATTACCAACATCAATCCGAGGTTACTACTCCTTAGCTTACCATTAACCACACAAGACTTACTCCTTTACTTCTTCCTTTAACCATAAGTTACTTAACCCATAATCTGATCATCTCTCAATAATACTCATACTCTTTAGTAATCTTAACAAGGGAAACCCCCATTAAGCTTTAAGGGCTTATTATTCGCACAATACAAGGTTTATATAGTGAAATGGAAAAGCATAAGAGTTTACAAGAGTTACTATACTAAGCATGTGAGGTCAAAGGAAGAGTGGAGCCTTAATTTGAATTATATGGACCAGAAACATCACATGCTTGGCCAATAGGAGTCTTGGGCGTGTGTGGCTGTTGCTGGCTCCTTTTGGACAGCTCATGAAAGCTCATCCTTGATCAAAAGAGCTAAAGACAAACCAGCCTTATCCATAAGGGAAGAGCATCTCGCCCAGATGCTCTCAAGATGCCTTATGGACCTTCTCCTTCTTCCTTAAGCACCATTTGGGTTTCTTCATGCCTTAGGACCAAAGTCACACCATGGGAGTTTACGGATTAGGGTTTGGTCCGTACACTTTCACCCTATTTTTGTACAAACCCCAAATGGACTTCAAATACTCTCATTGCCTTTTTTGCTTCTTTGTAAACCCTTTTAGAACACTTTTATTACTCCATACAAGCTTTGGACACTCCTAAGACCTTGATAAGGTTTCTTATGGAGTTTGTCCATCCTTTTCTCATTAAACTAAAGTGACCATTTCTTCACTTCAGTTTAACACTCAGCACTAGAACATGAGATCACCTTCTGCTTCTTGCTCTTCCATGTCACAAGGTTTCCCCCAATAAACGTGCAATACCCTGTGGTTGATCTTCTATCTGACCTATCACCAGCCCAATCCGCATCACAGTAGCCAACTACTTCAGTACTACCATTGCAACCCATCCAAACACCTAAGCCTCTTGTTCCATTAAGATAGCTTAGTATCCGGACCACCATACTCCAATGCTTCTTTGGAGCTTGCATATGTTGACTTACCTGATTCACAGCAAAACATATATCAGGTCTAGTGATAGTTAAATAGATTAGCTTACCAACAAGCTTCCTATAGAGCTTAGGATCTTTAAATGATGGACTGTCTTCTATCTCCCCCTCTCTTAGTATCTTGTATCCATCCTCCATTGGCATCTTTCCTGTCTTGCCATCAAGCTTACCTGCATCTTTCAAAAGATCAAGTGTATATTTCCTTTGAGAAATGAACAATCCTTCCTTGGACCTACATAACTCCATTCCAAGAAAGTATTTCATTTCTCCCAAGTCTTTTATCTCAAAAACAGATTTAAGAAACTCCTTAGTTTCTTTGATACCATTCTCATCACTTCCTGTGATAATAATATCATCTACATAAACAAGTAGAACAATGATACCTGAGGGAGTAGTAAGAGTGAAGAGAGTGTGGTCCAGTTCAGATTTCACAAAACCTCGGCCATTGAGAGTGGTGCTAAGCTTGTGGTACCATGCTCTTGGAGACCGCTTCAAACCGTATATAGCCTTCTTTAACCTCAGAACATTCTCTGGCTTAACAAGCTTCTCAAGTCCTGGAGGAGGATGCATATAGACCTCATCTTCAAGACATTCACAAAGAAGTTCTCAATTCATCTCACCTGTTCTCACCTCATTACACTCCCATCTTCTTATGGTGCTATTATCCAACGGTTAATAGCACCAGAAGAAGATGGAGCACCACTACAAACCACTGACGATCCCAGCTACCCTAAAAGGAGCTAACTACATCACTTGGTCTTGCCTGACCAAAACTGCCCTTGGTGGAAGAGGCTTATGGGAGCACATCACTACAAGTGAGGCACCAAAGCGAATCACTCAAGGAGAAGATGGCAAGGAGGTTGTGGAGGTAGATGAAGGCAAATGGGGACAAGAAGACCTCATGGTGCTATCTATCCTACAAAGCTCACTTGATTCACCAATCATGGAGTCATACTCCCAATGTCAAACCGCAAAACAATTGTGGGACACCTTAGAGAAGGTGTATGGAAATGTTTCAAACCTTACACGGATCTTTGAAGTAAAAAGAGCAATCAACAATCTCCAACAAGAGGAGATGGACTTCACAAAACACCTTGGGAAGTACACCCAGCTGTGGGCCGAGCTAGAGATGCTTAGACCAAGCACCACCGACCCTAACACTCTTGAAGAAAGGCGTGAGAAAGACAAGGTCTTTGGACTTCTCCTCACACTTCACCCGAGCTTTAATGATGTCCTCAAACACATTCTGAGGTCCAAGGAGCTTCCAAGTTATGATGAGGTGTGTTCACAACTCCAGAAAGAACTTGGATCAGATGGATTGTTTGGAGGATCAAAAGGAGGACTATTTATGTCTAACAAAGCTGAGAAGGTGGAGAATGCTGCCGCAAACAAGTCTTACTTCAAGCCAAGACATGGAGGAGGAGGAGGAGGAGGAGACCGGCAAGTGATGTGCGATCATTGCAAGAAGATGGGACACTCCAAGAGCAACTGCTGGTTTCTTCACCCACACCTTAGACCACCAAGACCAAATCTTGCCAGGGCAAATGAAGCAAAGTCTCAAGACTCTTCCCCGGCAAGCTCCTCTATGCGTATAGGAGAAGATGGCCGAGCTATGGTCTCTACAGCTCATGTGGTTGGTAGCACGTCTCAAGCTCACACTGAGGATGCCTTCCTCCGCAAGTCAGACATTGAGGCTCTCATAAAAGCCATCAATGCAAATTCTGGTAACACAAATATTAAAGCTTTAAATTCTATACACAATGCATCTACATTCTCTAGTCCCTTGGTAATTGACTCAGGAGCATCCCATCACATGATTAGAGATGCTCAGCTTATTAACAATGTCAAACCGGCCCTAGGAAATGTATTGATAGCTAATGGTGATAGAATTCCCATTGAGGGAGTAGGTAACTTGAACCTATTTAACAAACAATCTGAAGCTCTATATATGCCTAGTTTCACATCAAATTTATTATCTGTCAAGAGAGCAACTAATGACTTGAATTGCAATGTGATTTTTAGTCCTAATGAGGTGTGCTTTCAGGATATAAAGACCAGTAAGCTGCTGGGCAAAGGTATGAGCAAAGGAGAGCTTTATTTACTTGAAGACACCAAGCCTAGACCAAACTTATCTTGTGCTTTTAATTCTGCTTCTGTTTTAGCTAATGATGTACTTTGGCATGCTAGATTAGGCCACCCTCATTCTCGTGCAATAGGACTGATGTTACCTAATCTTGATTTTAAAAATGAAAGTTGTGAGGCTTGTATTCTTGGCAAACATTGCAAGTCAATGTTTCCTAAGTCTTTAACTATCTATGAAAAGTGCTTTGATCTAGTTCACTCTGATGTATGGACTGCACCTTGTGTCTCTAGAGAAAACCATAAGTATTTTGTGACCTTTATAGATGAAAAATCAAAATATACTTGGATCACATTAATACAAAGTAAAGATAGAGTTTTAGAAGCCTTTATAAACTTGAAGAGCTATGTAACTAATCATTTTAACTCCAAGATTAAGATTTTTAGGTCTGATAATGGTGGGGAGTATACTAGTCATGCCTTCAAAAACTACTTAGCAAAACATGGAATTATCCATCAGACAAGCTGCCCATACACACCACAACAAAATGGAGTGGCCGAGAGGAAGAATCGCCACCTAATGGAGGTTGAAAGAAGCATGATGTTCCACACACATGTTCCCAAAAGGTTTTGGGGTGATGCAGTTGTGGCCGCATGCTATCTCATCAATAGGATACCAACCAAAGTCCTTAAAGACATCTCACCATTTCAGGTACTGAACAAGCTTGAACCACCTATAGATCACTTACGTGTGTTTGGTTGTGTGTGCTATGTTTTGACAACAGGAGAACAAAGAAGTAAACTGGATGCTAAGAGTGTCAAAGGCATGTGTCTTGGTTATTCCCACACGCAGAAAGGCTACAAATGCTACATACCAGAGCTGAGAAGAGTCATGGTCTCAAGGGATGTCAAGTTTGTGGAGTCAGAAGGATACTATAGAGAAAAGAATTGGGAAAACCTACAAGACCTGTCCCAAGGCTCCACGGATAGAGCACACAACCCGAGAACCATTTTTGAAGGCTTGGGCATTACCACACCACAACCTAGTGAAGCTCCACGGTCCACCACTACCAACCCGGTAACTACAAACACACAAGAAGCTGAAGGCAGTCAGGGACCTGTCCATCCTGATCCTGAGGGGGGCAACTCACCTGAATCCATGACCCAAGAGGATCAACAAGATGAACCGGATTCAGTATCTCAGCAATCTCTGGGTACTAAAGACATTCAAAAAGAAGTTCTCAATTCATCTCACCTGTTCTCACCTCATTACACTCCCATCTTCTTATGGTGCTATTATCCAACTGTTAATAGCACCAAAAGAAGATGGAGCACCACTACAAACCACTGACGATCCCAGCTACCCTAAAAGGAGCTAACTACATCACTTGGTCGACGGCTTCCATCCCGTAGGCTAGGGAGAAAGGGGTTTCTTCCGTAGCTCTTCGTGGGGTGGTTTGGCATGCCCAGAGCACTTCGGGTAATCTTTCGGACCACGAACTTTTATCGATTCTGTGGCGTTTCTTCAGGTTCGCTAATACTGACTTATTAGCAGCCTCCGCCTGGCCGTTTCCTTGGGGGTATCTTGGTGTTGACATGGTGAGGCGAATTTTCCATTTGTCGCAGAAGTCTTTAAAGTCGTTAGATATAAACTGTGATCCATTGGTTACGATTTTGTATGGGACGCCGTGGCGGCAAATGATGTCTCTCCATACGAGTTGTTCGGTTTCGACTTTAGTTACCTGTTGGAAAGCCTCAGCTTCTATCCATTTCGTGAAGTAGTCTGTTAGGACTAGTAGGAAGCGTAGCTTCTGCCTTCCTGTTCCTGATACGACTAGTGGTCCTACCATATCCATGGACCATCTCATGAATGGGTATGGGGGGATATCGAGGACAATTTCTCTGATGGCTGATGTATAAAAGGTGCGTGCCTCTGGCACCTGTCGCATGAGGACGAGTAGACCTCGCAATCAGCGATAATGGTAGGCCAGAAATAGCCTTGCCTTTTGATTCAGATAGCTAAAGCTCTGCCACCGGAGTGGTTTCCGCAGGAGCCATCGTGCATTTCTTTCATGAGTTTGATGGCGTCGAGGCCGTGGACGCATCTTAGGTAAGGTCCCGATACGCTTCATTTATAAAGGATAGATTCCATTATGCAGTATCTTGCGCTTATTGCTTTAAGTTTTCGAGCTTCCCATTTATGGGGGGGGGGGACCTTGCCCTCCGAAATATACTGCATGATTGGAATTATCCAGTCCTCTCTTCCTATGATTTTGTTGTGAAGGGAGGAGGGAGGTCCCGGCGCGGGATCAGGTTCTCGGGTGTTGTTGCGTCCGGAGGTCGTACTCCTGGGGATATTCCTTCTGTTAGGTTCGTCGGAACCTAGGTCCGGAGGAACATCTTCAGGTGTGTTATTGATTTCCGGGGCGGGGATTGTGTCTCCGGTTAGTGTTTCGGGTTCAGGGGAATATCTTGTTCTGCGAGTGTTTACTCTGAGGACAAGTGAGTCAGAAGGCTGGACTATGCCTCCGGAGGTGCGTTTCCTGAATTTGCGAGCTTTTGTTTTTGGGAACCAAAATGTGGTTAGGACGTGGGTCGCTGCTGACTCGGAGCAGCTACCTTCTGTTTGCTCTTTCGGTTTGCTATCGATCTCAGCTTTGGTAGCTATGTCGATGCTTGGTTTTTCGATTCCTTCTACGGGTATGATTCATTTTACTAGGTGATCTGATGTGGACGCCAATGCAGCTAACGCGTCTGCTGAGGAGTTCTCTCCTCGTGGGATTCTCGTTAGCTCGAATTTACTGAACTGTTTAGTGAGGCTTTGTACGACTTCGAGGTATGCCCCCATTCTTTCTTCCCTTGTTTCGTACTCCCCGTGGAACTGGCTAGCTACCAGCTGTGAGTCGCTGTAGGCGTTCAACTCTCAGATTCCGAGGCTTAGGGCGAGTCTTAGCCCTGCGATTAGTGCTTCATATTCGGCTTCGTTGTTTGAAGCATTGAAGCCGAGCCTGTAGGATTGCTCGATGGTTTCTCCGGCTGACGAGGTCAGCCTTAGGCCGATTCTGGAACCTTGTTTTGATGAGGCTCCGTCGACATACAGGCTCCATTCCGGAGCTTCGGCTCTCGGATCTAGCTGTTCAGATGATAGCTCAACGATGAAATCGGCGAGGACCTGAGCTTTTATGGCAGCTCGAGGTCTATATTCGATGTCGTATTCGCTGAGCTCTATGGCCCATTTAGCCAATCGTCCTGATTGGCTAGGGCTATGCAGGATCGTGTGTATTGGCTGTGAGGTCATTACCACGATCGAGTGTGATTGGAAGTAAGGTCGTAGTTTTCTGGCAGCTGTCACGACTGCCAGAGCTAGCTTTTCCATGGTAGGATATCTGGTTTCGGCGTCTATTAGGCTTTTGCTCGTGTAATAGACAGGTCTTTGCTCGTTTTGCTCCTCTCGTACCAGTACGCCGCTAACTGCCGCAGCTGACACGGCGAGGTATAGGTACAAGGGTTCTCCTGTTACTGGTTTGGATAGGATCGGAGGCTCGGAGAGGTAAGCTTTTAATTGTTTGAAGGCTTCCTCGCATTTCTCGTCCCATAGGAACTTCTTATTATTTTTTAGAAGTTTGTAAAATGGGAGGCATTTATCGGTGGACTTGGATATAAATCGGTTCAAAGCAGCGATTCGTCCAGTTAGTCTTTGTACCTCCCTGGTTGTCTTAGGTGACGGCATTTCCAGGAAGGTCGATATTGGCTTCGATACCTCTCTCGGTTACGAGGTAGCCGAGGAATTCGCCCGAGGGCACTCCAAAGGTGCATTTTGCGGGGTTTAGTTTCATATGGTATTTGTTGAGGATATCGAAGCATTCTTTTAGGTGGGAGATGTGGTTTTCCCCAGCTGAGGATTTAACCAGAATATCGTCAATCTATATCTCCATGGTTTTTCCGAGCTGTCCGGCGAACATTTTGTTCACGAGCCTTTGGTAGGTAGCTCCCGCGTTTTTTAGTTCGAATGGCATTACCTTGTAGCAGTAGGTCCCGCGTTCGGTTATAAATGCAGTTTTTTCTTGATCTTCAGGATTCATCATGATTTGATTATATCCCGAGAAGGCATCCATAAAGGACAAGAGCTGGTGGCCAGCTGTTGCCTCAACGAGGCGATCGATGTGAGGTAACGGGAAGATGTCTTTAGGGCAAGCCTTGTTTAGGTCGGTGAAGTCTACACAGATTCTCCACTTCCCGTTTTTCTTTTTCACTACTACGGGGTTAGCTAGCCAATCGGGGTAGTGTACTTCACGGATGGACCCCGCTTTTGTGAGTCGATCTACTTCGTCGTTGACAGCTTGGGCTTTTTCGAGGCCTAGCTTACGACGTTTTTGTTTGATCGGTCTGAAAGTAGGGTCTACATTGAGCTTGTGAGTGGTGACGTTTGAGTCTATACCTCTCATGTCGCTGGTGGTCCATGCAAACGTTTTGACGTTGCTTTTCAGGAAGTCGATTAATTCCTTTTTCGTTTCGAGAGGTAGCTCTGATCCGATGTTCACTTGTTTCTCGGGATCAGAATCATCGATGCTAACTCGTTCAGTTAGGTTCCTGGGGGGACCTCGAATATTTTGTTGCATCTCTCGACCTTCTTGGATCTGTAATTCCTATTGAGGTGATTCCTTGAGGATTCCGAATCCTCCCAAGTAACAGATCCTGGAGATCTTCTGGCTACCTCGTACGGTGGTTATTCCGTACGGTGTTGGAAATTTCACGCATTGGTGATAAGTGGAAGCTACTGCCTTCATCTTATGGATCCAGGATCTTCCTAGGATCGCATGAAATGGAGAAGGCCTGTCGATGACCACAAAATTGTTCATTTTCATGATTCCCCCAGCTATGACCGGGAGCTTGATGGTTCCTAAGGAGGTAACTGTCTCCCCGGAGAAACCTACAAGGTTAGCTTTCTGACTGATAATTTCGTAGTCATCTATTTCCATCCCTTTCAGGGCGTTATAGAAGATGAGATCGACCGAGCTTCCGGTATCAACCATCAGCTTAGGCACCTCGTAACCTGCTATGTTTAGGGTGACGATTAAGGCGTCATCGTGAGGTCTGTCGAGGTCTGACGTCTCGCTCTCCCAGAAAGAGATCTTAGTGTTGGTTTCGGGGTTTGGAGGCTTAGATTGAGCTCTAGAAACGGCCTTCCGCACATGGCTCTTGATCGAATTAACTGAGTCTTGACATATATCGGAGCTTCCGAGGATATAATCCACTCTCGAGCTAGGGCTCGACTGAGGCGGCGGTTTGCTAGGAGGGTCTCGATTTGTAGACTCTTCCCTTGGGGAAATTTCCCAAGAATCATGTAACCTCTTTTCTTGGGAGCTGGCGGTGGCGAATCTGTTTCCTTCTCAGGTGATCTTTCACGTTTCGGAGAGGTGTCTCTGTTACCTCTTTTATGGTAAGGAGGTGGATTTTTTAGTTCCACATCCTTTAGTTCCCCAGCTACGAATTTAGCTGCTAACTGTCGTTGGAGGTCCCAGCACTCCTCGGTTGAGTGCCCTTTTCTATCGTGATAAGAGCAGTGTTTGTTCTCATCGTAGCCTTTGGTCCAGGGAGTTTTGCTTGTCGCGGCAACAGGTTTTTCCTGTTGGACTTCCTCGACGGCATATGAGTGTTCTCCCTGGGTCTGATGGTTCCGAGAGCTCCCTTTTTTAGAGGGTCCTTTTGCTTCTGAGGTTTCACCTTTCGGGTGATTCTGGGATTTCTTGTGGATTTTATCCAGTGCAGCTGTTTCTTCCTCCAAGGTAATGTATCCCAATGCTTTGTGAAGAGCATCATCGATAGTTGGAGGAGGGTTAAGTGTTAGCTCGGACCAGAATTCTGATTTATACCAGAGGCCTCTTCTAAGGGCTTCGATGGCTACTTGATCGTTGGGGTTCGAGAGCTTAGTTCTAACTGCTCTGAATTTCTCGATGTAGATTCGTAGCGAATCCCCAATTCCTTGCCTGATCTTCCAGAGGTCAGCCTCGGAGGCTTGCTTAAGGATATGGGTCGAGTATTGTTTCATGAAGGCGTTAGTGAGCTGGTCGAAGTTAGCGATTGAGTTTGGCTCGAGGCTCGAAAACCATTCGAGAGCTGTTCCGACCAGGTTCTCAGCAAAGGTTCTACAATAACCTGCTTCGCATTCTTCTCTTGTGAAATGAGCTTTCACTATAGCGAAGCAGAAAGCTCTCAAATGAGCCTTGGGGTCTGAGGTCCCGTCATATTCGGGAATCCTAATTTTTCTGGTATCTCTTATGTAAGAGCTAGCGATTTTATCTGTGAATGGGGTTCCATGGGTTTCCTCAATCAAGCTCTCGATTTCGGGAGCTGAGCTCGTTGCTTTATGCACTTGAGCGTTCAGCTTCTTGAGAGCTGCGTGAGTTTGCTCCATGTATCGGCGAATAGCCTCAGGTCCTTCTAGAGGAATGACAGTTGGGTCTTCACGAGGAATCTGATGAGAGGATTCCTGATGGAGTCGAGTGTAATCGTTATCCCAAGCGTTAGGTGGGCTAAATCGCTCGTTAGCTCTAGAGCCACCTTGAGGGACGCGACCTGGGGGGTGAGATGTAGGATCAGCTTCCGCCCTCGGGTTGTCTCGGTTAGGGGTCGCGCTTCAATTTTGGTAAGCTGAAGTTGGTACTCTACCCCTAGGAGGGGGAGACACTCCTTCTCCGGACCTAAAACTAGGTGGCGGAGGCGGCAATCGGGTGCTGTGTTCGTGAACCCTATTGGGTGCAGAGCTGGTCGTCGCTATGTTACTTCCCATAGCGCTAGTTATAGGTGGACTAAATACTGGGGTTGTCCCAGTATGGGGTGTCCGGAGAACAGGCTCTTGCCCACTACGAGCAATGCTGTTGGGGGAAAAGTCCAGGCGTCCGCGAGGGAACGTGGGTTCGGTGAGTCGATCTCGAAAGGCGATTCCTGAGCCTTGACGTTGCGACGGATGAGTTGTCTCGGTTAGAGATCTAGTGACCTCTTCGAACCGTTGTTGCCGGGCAGTTAGCTGTTGCAACGTACGCTCATTATCCTGAGCTCTTTCTACCAACTGCACCATCATTCGGCGCATTTCGGATAGCTGAGCTTCCGAGTGATGCGGAGTGTGTTGGCGTTGGGGGTTTTCAGGGAGCGTAACCCCGGTGTTGTTTCCACTGGAAGACCTTGGGTTAGCTATCCCAGTTCGGTTTGGTTGAGCATTAGCCGGAGGCTGTTGCTCGGATCGGTGATCGGCGGATCGAGGTTCCGGATCTTGAGGATTCGGGTCTCTCCTGTTCGGTGAGCCGTCGATCTGGATCACAGGATCCGGGATGGATGGGCTCGTTGCCTGGTTGGATGGATCCATTCTCAAGTTACGGAGTGAAGGATTCAATTATCTCGTCCCCACAGACGGCGCCAAAATGTGAGGGATAAAACTCACTCTCTAGTTTAGGTTAGGTTTAGATTGGGGAAAACACAATCATGGGCTGAATCCTGTTAGAACTTGTGTGAATGAATGCGTTTGTTTATATTGAATTCGATAATAAAAGGGTTTACAAAGATGATCTTGATGATATAATCGAAAGAATAATGATTGACAGAGATGGTTACAAATAAAATGTGTCTAAATCTTTAGGTGTTGAATAATTCGAAAAAGCTCTCCTTCTCTTCATTTCTTCCTCCTTTAAATAGTCTCAGGTCACGTTTAACCTCTCCTGATTAGTCTCTGAGATTGCCTCCGTAAACTGAGGGATTTGCAACAGCTTCCTTTTGACCGAATCATACGCCTCTATCTTCGTATCCTGGGCTTTTTATTAGGTTCCTTCGAGAGAAGCTAGACCTCTTCTTCGTGACCTCTTTCTCGTGACCTCTTTCTCGTGACCTCTTTCTCGTGACCTCTTTTATCGAAATTCTTGGAAGCAGCCTCCGTCCTTAGGTGAGCTGTATTCTCCTTCGAGATGATAACCCACGCGTGGCCCATTATTAGACTTGGTTAACTGATTTGCTAATTTCAGCTAACGGCCCATATTTGGGCCCAACAATATCCCACTCTACACTTCCTGTATACTAAGGGACTTATGCGTCCAAGTGGAATCATACAATGGCATCATTCTCTCATTGCATAATCACTCACACTACACTTCATGTAGGTTGGGGACTGACATGTCCAGTGATGATATGCAATGGCATTAGACCTTTGTCTTGACACTTTGGTTTGGCTCGTCACTGTATCACTTTTTGTGTACCTAACTCACCACAACTCAATGCAAGATTAGATCTTCTTATTGAGACCAAACCAAGATCACATTTGGTTTGATCACCAATACCACAACTAAATGCATTAATCATAAAACAAGCCAATCAAACAAGCATAAGATCACTCATTTTCCATCTCTCTAAATGCAATGCAAGCTTACATCAGTACAATGCACTTTAGGTACATTTTAGAAATGCAATAGATGAACTCGGATTGAAACAAGACATGCAAATTAAAACCTATTCTATGCCAGCAATTCTCTAACACATATGTATGATCCTTTTAAGATAAACACATAGCATTTAGGCAGAACAAAACTACCTTAACCGCATCCTTATTCATGACACAAGGTGCTCAACTTTAAGGTAGCAACACAAAAGGCCAGGAGATCCTGGGACACAAGCAATTTTCATTCTCTAAAATGACAATGTATGCTTTTAACAATACAGTGGGATTTTAGGCTCACTTTTTATGCAGCAATAGATGTATGCAACAACTTAAGCAATACTATATGTATGTAACAGGTTCAATATGTGAGCTCCGTGGAGCTATAAAAACTAGTTCCAATCAACACCAATGAGACAAGCTTCCTAGACAACTTCTAAATGATGCAAGATAATCAAATGATGAATAAAAAAAACAAATGCATTAAAAACAGTATGCATCTAGACTGAACTTAGATAATACTCCCTCCGTTCCTAAAAGATCCATGTTCTGGAAAAATATTTTGTTTCAAAAAGATGTATATTCTATGTTTTCTATGAGAAAATTACAAGTTTCAAAAAAAAAAAAAAATTGGTTTTATAAGATTACTATTGGCAAAAAGTTGTTGGAAATTGAAAATCACTGAAAACGATAGTGATTTAATGTGTTTTTTTAATATGTGTGAAAACACTAGAAAGACTATCTTTTAGGAACAGAGGGAGTATGAAACAAGTTTTATGAATGCAAACCAGCTTATCTATCATGATGCAAGCAGCAGAGAACACTTCTCAATTTTGCAATACATACATGATGATTTTAAGCAGCACAACAATGTAATAAACGAGACATCAAATTATTTTCAGTACCAGTATGCAAGTAGCTTAGTCATTTACTAGAAGCTACAACCCATAAATGGCTCATTAGTTAAAAACAACAATATGAAGAAAACAGAAACAGTCATGAAAGTAAATAAATAGAGAGAGATCAGGTTTACTCCCTTGTATAAATAGTTAGGAGTGGTTGTTCTTCACATGCCACTTGAATCCCTCACTTGCTGAGCTTAATAGCTCCATCTCTACCATTGTACTGAGGAGATACCTCAGCCTACCCTTCAAGCACCTAAATGGTTGCTTGTGGGTGACCTTCTTCTTCCCTCCACTTTGGCTAGATCACTCATGATCATCTTGCAATGGCCTTGAACTATACTACCATTGCACTGAGGAGATACCTCAGCCTACTCTTCAAGAACCTCAATGGTTACTTGTGAGTGACCTTCTTCTTCCCTCTACTTCGGCTAGATCACTTATGATCAGCTTGCAATGGCCTTGAGTTCCACTCTCCATTGTACACACAATGGGTAAAGTCTTCGTCTTTCAACATGGATTGGTGATGAACTAAGAACACCTCTTGTGAACCTGAAACACCACTCAAATTTCCAGCGAAGATTAGACATAATTGCATTGGGTCAAACCTTGATGTATCATCAAGTTTGAACACCAATGTCTTTAAAGCAATGCAACAGATTAAACTAGACAATTTCAAGTTATAATCCTTGCACGCAACCTCATTAAGCACTAGAATGACCTTAACAGATCTAATACAAGTTACTTAGGCATTCTTTAAGCTCCTTTACTCAGCTATTAGACATGAATCTAATGCCTCAATGTAAGGTAACTTCTAGACAGAATGCATCCTCTTTAAAGAACCTTAGTTTTAAAGACCATGCACTCATATTTCTCTCTAAATGCTTATGATTGATCAATATCAAACATTACTACATCTAGGCAATGATACATACCATAAACTGCAACATAGACATGAATCTAGTTGCATCTAAAATCTTTAGAACTTTAGAATGGTATTGAGAGATTGAGTGAGATTAAGAACAGATTTAGAGTGTATGAAAGATTATCATGATGAACAAGATAGACTAGATCTGAAGAATACTCGTTACTTTATTAATGAGAGGCTACAAGGTATATAAAGGAAAGCATACAAGGGTTTTAAAAAGTCTAAGAAACTATTATTATCATGTGGAGTCAATGGGAGAAAGGAGCCATATTTTGAAATGCTTGGACCAGAACACACACGCGTGTGGTTAACTAGTAACATGGGACGTGTACACCTTTGTTGCTTCACCTTTTGGACAGCTAAGATTATTTTTTTTATGTAATCTGAGTAAAGAAAGTCTTAAGGATGAGAATGAGAGTCTTAGGAAGAGATTCGGATGAGTGTAGAGAAAGATAACAAGATTTAAGACTAGAAGTGAACCAAGAGACTAAGTTTAGGATGAACTCATTTCTTCTTAATTAATCTGAGTGAGAGAGGTTACAAATATATATGAGAGATTACATAAGGGTTTTCGTGAGCTAAGGGGATAAGGGAGTAGAATAATCATGTGTAGTCAACAATGCACTAGTGAGATGTATGGACGAGATACTCCACACGTTTGATGCCTTCAGCATCTTGGACTGGATTCTTTTACTTTACAGCTTGCACACAAGTTGCTTTTGGCGCCACCCTTATCTTTAAACGGTCCTCTTATCCTAGCAAAGCTTCTCTTCCGTGTGGAGTGTCCCATTTCCAAACCCTCTCTTTGTAGACAAGGATCTCACTTCTCTTATCTTTCACTTACTTCTCTTGCAAGTATATATGTGTACGGACCACAACCTGTCCGTACACATCCGTACACTTTTCCTCAACAATGTTTTCCCACTCTTCTCTTCCTCTCTTACACTCCAACACCTTATCTACTTCTCATATAACTCATCTCATCTCAACACTCCCCCTCAAGCTAGACCATGTGAAACAAGTCTAGCTTGGAATGCTATGAGGTCTTCCTCATTAAAAACCTTACCAAAGAAAACCCTCCTTAGGGATAAAACTTTAATAAGGAAAAGAGTAAAGACCCCATAGCGAGGGGATTAGCTAGGGATAGTAAGATCCATGAGTCCCAACCTTGAATGGATGGACTCCATGGTCTTTTGTCTTGCAGCCTTAGTGAAAATATCAGCTAACTGATCTTCACTCCTAGTGTAACAAGGTAAGACAACTCCAAGGATAATCAGTTGCCTTACCTTGTGACAATCAACCTCTATATGCTTGGTCCTTTCATGGAACACCGAGTTGGAGGCTATGTGTATGGCAGCCTGGTTGTCACAATGCATTGTCATTGGTAGGTTCAGCACTTGAGCAAGACACAACCTTCTGCTTCTTACTCTTCCATGTCACCAAGTTGCCTCCTATGAAGGTGCAGTAGCCAGTAGTTGATCTTCTATCAGCACGATCTCCAGCCCAATCTGCATCACAATACCCAACCACTTCTGTACTAGCATTGAAACCCATCCATACACCAAGTCCTAAGGTTCCATTCAGGTACATTAGGAGCCGGTTCACCATCTCCCAGTGATGCTCCTTGGGAGCTTGCATGTGTTGACTTACCTGATTCACAGCAAAACTGTTAACTTGAAGAAGAGAAATGGTATTGAGATGAGATTGGATGAAGCAAAGGTCTTCTGCTTTAGGAGTATAGAAGAGCTTTAGGAGTATCTAAGAAGCTATAGAAGAGCTTTAGGAGTATCTAAGAAGGTCAAGGAGGGATCTAAGGCTGGTGCAAGGTTAGGGTCAAGTCAAGGAGTGACTTGACACCATTTGGGAGGAGATGGAGTAGTGTGAAAACTTAGGGTTAGGGCTTGTACAGATTTGGTACGGACGGATGTACTCGGGCCGTACGGATCCGTACAAGACCAATGTTGCCCTAAGAAGCTTAAAACTCCAATCCTTATAAATTGATGTGAGCAAGCTTTGGGATAATGATTACTCTCAGGAACATCATATGAGATTGTATCTTGGTGCACAAGGCAAGTGTTGACGTGCTGCTGAAGTCACAAAGTGAAGAGAGTTTGAAATGGTAGCTTTGGCGCTAAGGAAGTGTCTTGGAAGGTGCCTAAAGCTAACCATGGTTCTGCTTGAGTAAGACAGGCTGTAAAGGAAGGTTATGAACCTGGACACAAAGAGGATCATGTTCATAATGCACTGTTGGGCCTGAATTTAGCCCTTTAGCTGAACTAATAGGCTCGAATAATTGAAGCCATTAACGGGCCGTTATAAGCCTATTTATCCCCCAAAGGAGAACCAAGTGAAATCGCCACCTGTTTGTCGGATGGGAAACAGGTCACGGAGGAAGATTGGGAACCTCATTTATAAACAGCCAATAGGAAACAGCTTAAGGAGAACGTGCGAGGCCTAGTCAAAAGGAGGTTGTTGCAGATACCACAACTTGCGGAGGTAATCTCGGAGGCTTCGCCGGGAGAAGCTGAACGTGACCTAGAGTTATTTAAAGAAGGAGAGGAGATCAAAAAAAGGGATCTGGAACTTATTCGACACCTAAAGACCTAGATACATTTTCATTGTTACCATCTTTATTGATTGTTGTTCTTTCGATTAGATCATCAGATCATCTTTTTAAACCCTTCTTATTATCAAAGTCAATACAATCATAATTCATTCTCTAAGTTCTTAAGTGATTCAGCCCACAATTGTCTTCTCCCTAAACTTAACCTAACCTAAATTAAGAAGTGAGTTTTATCCCTCACATGCACCAAAAGCAAAAGGAAAAGCAAAAGCAAAAGGTGGAGCTTTACACTTGCATATGATCTGATCCATCAAATTCAAATGGAGTGATCTTGTGCATCCATTCAGTCCACGCCTCTTTACAGCTTGCACCAGCACACACCAAGACCAGTCCTCTCCCATCTCAGCCGGATATCTTCTTAAGTTAATAGGAACCATTAGATGTAGGTTTCATGAGTTCCAAATCGTAAAATGCTATATAAAGCCATTGTGGCCGAGTTGTAAAAGTGAAGAGAGTGAGGAGGCATTGCCTCTCCTCCTTCAGAAATAAAAACAGTGTGTTCGTGATCAGATTCTCTTTAGACTATCCCTTTCTTAAACTCTTAAACTTATACACTCTTAAATCTATCAAAGACTCTTGTTTCTGATCATAATTCATACTTGTTTAGTCATCAGATTTCTTTCTTCACCAAACAAACATCAAACTCGTTTTATACTCTCTCACACACACAACCAGAGTTGCTAGATCTCTTAAAAACTAACATGGTAGCAGAGCCAGGTTCATTAGAACCTGAGCTTGAAGCTTCCGCATGATTAGAGCTCTCTCCTCAACTCAAAATCAAACCGCAAAGACATGTGCATCCGGTTCTAGTCCCTTGAAGAAGAAGAGGTCTAAAGCTCAAGATGGCGTGTTCTCCTGTTCTATCAAGTTATCCTGACCAGTCCAAGTGAAGAGATCCGTTGGAAGAAAAGGTGGATGGAGAGGATTAGCTACCCTCTTTCAAAACACCTTGTCCAAGTTGTTCTTGTTCATCCGGGTACAAGAGAATTTATCAAGGAGCTGGTGCTGAGAAGTCTTGAAGAAAGGAGGGGTCTTTGAGTTGGTGGTACAAGATGGTGGGTCATGAACTGAAGGAGAACGATATGGGTGACGATCCAAGCTCAAAACCTCAGCTAGCCATGGCCGGATCCATTACAAGTACAAGGACCAACCTGATTCCTTGAGAGTGAGCGATTCTTAAACTAAATGTTTATTGCGCTTGTGTTATGAACTGAAAGTGATTGTGTGGTGTGATGAGAATTTAAGGATTGAATAGAGATTGCTAAATGAAAAATTTTAGTTCTTGTTGCTTAATGTGTATTGATTTGGTGATTGAAAAGTTAAAATGAATGCTCCGGATTAAGTTAAGAGAACTAGGATAATAAGATAGTGTATCAGAATCTGGTTGCTCTTCAACATGAATCCGACCTAAAGCATGTCAGTGTCTGATGTTGTGTGATGATAGAAGTGATTAGCTCCGGTTCCTTGTAGTGAAGAATGTGTTTGATTGAAACTGCTTGCATACATGGATTAAAAAACCGATTTAAAGTTAATGCATTCTATCATAGTGTTGCCTTACATTGAAGCATTAGATTCATGTCTAGATGCTGAGTTAAGGAACATGGAAAAATTGCCTAAGTAGCTTGCATTGTATCTTGAAGGGAACATGCTTGTATTTAGAGAGTTTGCTTATATAGATAAGAGCTTGATAATGCTTGTTTCTGTCTAGTGTGAAGCTAGAGACATTGGTGATCAAAACTTGATGATAAATCAGGAGATGATCACAATGCTATTGTGTCTTATCTTTGCTGGAGTTTGAGTGATGTTTCAGGTTCACAAGAAGTGCTCTTGGTTCACCATCCATCCATGTAGAAGAGGAAGACTTTGCCCATTGTTGAAGGCAATGGAGAATGGTTACTAAAGAAGAGAGGCGCCACTGATGTGAAGGTCTCACTTAAGCTCACTTTCAAGCTTGGCGCTCAAGTCTCAATCCAAGCTTGAGGAGGGGATTAAGTGAGCTATAAGGCGGTTCATGAGGTCCATTGCATGCACACTGAAGAAGCCATCCGGGTCTAGACAGTGGCGTGTCTAGGCAAGAGATTGTTCAGAGCAGTCTTGGCTTGTGAGAAAATGAAGGTTACTCTATCAATGCGGCTTCTAGAGTGAGGTGGTTGAAGAGTTAGCTGAGGGTTCCACAAGCATTCCAAGAAGGTGGTGAGATCAGAAGAGATGCAGCAATGGAGTGATGAAGATTAAGGATCAAGAAGCTATTCCGTTCAAGCTAGACTTGTTCCACATGGTCTAGCTTGAGGGGGAGTGTTGAGAAGCTTCTTGGGATCCTAGAGCTTGGTGTTATTCAAGAGGAGAACCAACCAGGGTTTAGGAAGCAATGTAAAGAAGGAAGAAGCAATCTCCAATGCGGCTTCAAGTGTTGAGGTGGATGGAGAGTTGGTGATGAGTTCTCACATAGTTCCAGAAGCATGGTGGTTATCCTAGAAGAAGAAGCTACCAAGACTCACATAAGACTTGTATGTGGAGTGTGATCTGGTAGTCCGAGGCCTTAACCTAACAAGATGGTTAGGTGAAAGGGGGAGAGACCAAGATCAGTATGGAGGAAGCACAAATGGTGTTTGTGTTGTGCTAGTGGAGTGATGCGCTTCTAAAGCATCACATGAGGGCCATGATCCAGGGTCTTTCTGTGTCCATCACACTGATGAGAACACAAAGACCCACTGGCCAATCCCCAGGCCTTGTAAGGCTCTACTCTTTTCCTTATGAGGGTTTTATCCCTAAGGATGGTTTTCTCTCATAAGGTTTTTAATGAGAGATTTCTTCAAGGTTCGAAGCTTGACTTAGGATCACTAGAGTCAAGCTTGAGGGGGAGTGTTAACTTGAAGAAGAGAAATGGTATTGAGATGAGATTGGATGAAGCAAAGGTCTTGTGCAAGATTAGGGTTTGATCTCTGGGAAGCTATAGAAAAGCTTTAGGAGTATCTAAGAAGGTCAAGGAGTGATCTAAGGCTGGTGCAAGGTTAGGGTCAAGTCAAGGAGTGACTTGACACCATTTGGGAGGAGATGGAGTAGTGTGAAAACTTAGGGTTAGGGCTTGTACGGATTTGGTACGGACGGATGTTGCCCTAAGATGCTTAAAACTCCAATCTTTATAAATTGATGTGAGCAAGCTTTGGGATGATGTTTACTCTCAGGAACATCATATGAGATTGTATCTTGGTGCACAAGGCAAGTGGTGACGTGCTGGTGAAGTCACATAGTGAAGACAGTTTGAAATGGTAGCTTTGGCGCTAAGGAAGTGTCTTGGAAGGTTCCTAAAGCTAACCATGGTTCTGCCTGAGTAATACAGGCTGTAAAGGAAGGTTGTGAACCTGGACACAAAGAGGATCAGGTTCATAATGCACCAAAAGCAAAAGGGAAAGCAAAAGCAAAAGCAAAAGGTGGAGATTTACACTTGCATATGATCTGATCCATCAAATTCAAATGGAGTGATCTTGTGCATCCATTCAGTCCACGCCTCTTTACAGCTTGCACCAGCACACACCAAGACCAGTCCTCTCCCATCTCAGCCATCCATCTTCTTAAGTTAATAGGAACCATTAGATGTAGGTTTAATGAGTTCCAAATTGTAAAATGCTATATAAAGCCATTGTCACCGAGTTGTAAAAGTTAAGAGAGTGAGGAGGCATTGCCTCTCCTCCTTCAAAAATAAAAACAGTGTGTTCTTGATCAGATTCTCTTTAGACTATCCCTTTCTTAAACTATTAAACTTATACACTCTTAAATCTCTCAAAGACTCTTGTTTCTGATCATAGTTCATACTTGTTTAGTCATCAGATTTCTTTCTTCACCAAACAAACATCAAACTCGTTTTATACTCTCTCACACACACAACCAGAGTTGCTAGATCTCTTAAAAACTAACAAAAACAAATGTCAGGTCTTGTAATGGTTAAGTAAATAAACTTACCAACTAGCTTTCTATAAAGCTTGGGATCATCAAACGGTTTGCTGTCTTCTATCTCCCCCTCACGTGGAGACTTGTATCCATCTTCTAAGGGCATTTTAGCCACCTTCCCACCAAGGTTTCCTGCATCTTTCAAAATTTCAAGAGTGTATTTCCTTTGGGACATGAATAATCCTTCCTTGGATCTACATATCTCAATTCCAAGGAAGTATTTCATTTCTCCCAAATCTTTGATATCAAAAACACTTTTAAGAAAGTCTTTGGTAGATTGAATACCTGCCTTGTCACTTCCAGTTATGATGATATCATCAACATAAACTAGAAGGACTACAATACCTAAGGCCGTGTTGAGAGTGAAGAGAGTATGGTCCAGTTCAGACTTCCTAAACCCTCTGTGGGAGTCGATTTCACCCTACTGTCAAATAAATCGTAAATAAGGAAACTTCGGGAAAAACCCTAAGTTTCCAGAGGAACCGGCTATCTGCGAGAACCGCACAACAAAGATTAAGATGATTAAAATACTTAGAATAAAAACGAAAATAAGAGAGATTTGAAAGCAAGAAGGTTCTTATTCCGAATCTGCGTTGAACT
>CAKOAT010112377.1:1620-39303 GCA_932364175.1 Eruca vesicaria subsp. sativa
CATTCACAGCCTTTAAAATTAATCAAGATTGTTATAATTAGTAGATTTTTATTATGAGAAGACACAACTCTTATAACTATTTTAAATTATTTTTTGTGAGACACAATAGTTTATAATGAAAAGATGCAACTTCGAAACTAATATGTTTCAGTTCTTATGAAAAGATACAACCTTTCAATAATTGTTTTGTTTTTCATCTAATGGTCCAAATAAAAATTTTATGCAACTTTAAAAATAATAGATTTTTTTAAATACACAATTATTTTTATAATGAAAAGATGCAATGTTTAAACTAATATATTTAAGTTTTTTTTATGAAAAGATACAACCTTTCAACAATTGTTATTTTGAGAAGACACAATTCGTATACCCTCTTTTAAATACTTTTAAACTATTTTATCTGAAACATAAGCTTTTTTAATAATGAAAAGATGAAACTTTTAAAATAATAGATAACTTTTTATGAAACTAGACAATTCTATTTATAACAAAAAGATTCAAGTTTTAAACTAATATAATTCGGTTCTTATGAAAAGATACAACCTTTCAACAATTTTTTTTTTATAAAAAATACACAATTATTTTTATAATGAAAGATGCAACTTTTAAACTAATATATTTCAGTTTATTATGAAAAGATACAATTTTTCAACCATTGTTTTGTTTTTCATGCAGTTGTCCTAAGAAATGTTTTTTAGACATACGATATTTATGGCATTAACATATTTGTTTTTCAAACAACACATCTTTTTACATCAAAGAGTCATACTTTTTCATATTTGAAGGATTACAATCTTTGGTTATAATTGTTTTTTTTTTCTTCTATTGGTCTTAATATTTTTATATACTTAAATTAAAATTGCTATGAGCAGTTTTTTTTTTCAAACAACACACCTCTTTAATTTGAAGAGTCATACTTTTCCCTAATTCTTGATTTTTTAAATTTTTTTTGAAGAGTTTCAGTCTCGTGGTTGTAATTATTATGGTTCTATCTAATGGTCCTGAAAATGTATTTGGTTGAACTTTTTTTTGCTCGCAACTCTTGAAAATATTCATTTTAAAACAAAACACAACTCTTGATAATCTATCAATGTACCTTTTCAGATTACTATAAATAGAATGTTTTACAGATGCAATTTTTTAAGAAGATTTATGTGTTTTTTTTTTCTAATATAGGTATGATTCTTAGTACTCTTGAATATAATGTTTGATTCATTATATAGTTTTAAACGATCTTTAAAAATTTAATGTGGTGTCTGCAAAAATAATTTAATAGGTTTAGTTTCAGCGAAATTAAACTACCATATCCAAACCAATCTGACTGTAAGAAAACAACCTATTTTTTTTTTGTAATCTCTTATTCTTCTTCTGATAAAGTCCATTTTTTTTTGTTTTTCTAACCCAGTTTGTATGGAGGTACTGAGCGTCATAGATTTAAAAATGTCGTTCTTTGCATGTTAATTACAGTGTATTAAAACATATTATATTATTTAATTAAAAGGTTTAAACTGTTCCATCATTTCAACANTTTTTTTTTGTTTTTCTAACCCAGTTTGTATGGAGGTACTGAGCGTCATAGATTTAAAAATGTCGTTCTTTGCATGTTAATTACAGTGTATTAAAACATATTATATTATTTAATTAAAAGGTTTAAACTGTTCCATCATTTCAACAAATTTAAAAGTTTGTCTTCTCATATATAAAAAGATAAAATAAAATGACTACGACTTTAATATTAAAGTTTACTTAATATTGTTATGCTAAACACATAACATTTAAATTTATAAATTTTCAAACACATATTATACTTTCACTCTTCTATTATATAAGATTATTTTTTAAGTATTGATTTTCGTACAAAATAATTAGTTTATTAAATGATTCAAAATGATTGACTAACAAATATAAATTATATAAAAATTACTTTAAAAAAAACATCTTTTCTCCCGCGCGTTTACGCACGGGGTGGTTTCCTAGTATTTGTAATACCATTGTGTCTTGTATTTACATTTCAGTTTCATTATATATTTGCACTACTAGTAACTATGGAATATCAGTTTCATTAAACCTTTGGATTTATAAAATATCAGTTTCATTAAACTTTTGGATTTATAGGTTTATAAAATACCAGTTTGTCACTACTACTTGCGGATGACATGTTTTTTTTAAAAAAAAACTTCACTAAAATTTGGTAAAAATGTTATTAAAAGTATAATAAAAGTGAAGAATTAGTTTTAAGTATAACTACATTTTTTTAGAATTTTAATAATACTAAACAATTCTTAATTATATCTTAACATCAAATATTATGTTTTTTTGGTGGTTAGGATATTCAAAAAATGTCTTCCTCATCAAGTGATCAAGAATATGAAATTTTTGATGAAATGGTCGATTAACAAGTGGATGATTTCATCGACTCTATTATGGATGGTCAACCCAACAAGCCAAAAAAGCGAGGTTATGTCGAAAGAAATTGGGAACAAGGACACATCCAACTTTGGAACGACTATTTCAGTGACAATCCTACATACCCACCTCAAATGTTTAGGAGGCGTTTTCGAATGAACAAAGCTTTGTTCCTTCGCATTGTTGATCGCCTAAGTAATGAAGTTCCATACTTTGAGCAAAGAAGAAATGGTCATGGAAGGTACGGACTTTCTGCACTTCAAAAATGTACTTTAGCTATACGAATGTTGGCATATGGTCAATCCGCAAATTCAAATGACGAATATCTCCGACTTGCGGAAAGTACTGCACTTTTATGTCTGGAAAATTTCAACGAAGGGATAATACATTTGTTTGGAGATGAGTATCTAAGAAGACCTACGGCAGAAGATCTTCAACGATTACTCGATGTTAGTGAGGTTCGCGGGTTCCCAGGGATGATAGGAAGCATCGACTGCATGCATTGGGAGTGGAAAAACTGCCCAACGGCTTGGAGAGGCCAGTACACACGTGGTTCTGGAAAGCCGACCATTGTCTTAGAGGCTGTGGCGTCACACGATCTTTGGATATGGCACTCATTTTTCGGCTTACCAGGTACCCTGAACGATATTAATGTTCTTGATCGGTCACCAGTGTTTGATGACATTTTACAAGGTCGAGCTCCTAAGGTTAATTTTAAGGTCAACAACCACAACTATCGCATGGCGTACTACCTTACCGACGGTATTTATCCGAAATGGTTAACATTTATCCAATCCATCCCACTTCCTCAAGGTCCTAAAGCATAGCTATTTGCTGAACGTCAAGAATCCATGAGAAAAGATGTCGAAAGGGCTTTCAGAGTATTGCAATCGAGGTTTGCAATCGTTAAAAACCCAGCTCTACTATGGGACATAAATAAAATAGGAAGGATTATGAGAGCTTGTGTCATACTACACAATATGATAGTAGAGGACGAACGACATTCATACACTCTTTATGATACATCTGAGTTCGAGATAGGAGAGTCAAGCAGAAGTTCCCAGGTTCAAACGACAACAACTTTGAATGCCGGTAATATGCATGGCGTTCGCAATCAAATTCGAGATTCACAGACACATGCTCATTTGAAAGCTGATTTGGTTGAATATGTTTTGCAAAAGTTTGGTAATCTCAATTAGTAATCTTTGTATCTTCATGAAATATCAATGTATCGAATAAAAACTTTTATAAAATAAATAAAAAATATATTTTAAATGTTCATGACTTCTTAAAAATTTAATAAGTATTTTTTTTATTTTGTGATCTTATTCTATTGAATATAAACTTCTGAATTTTTTTTTTAAATATTTGTTTTTTTAAATTAATATTTTATTCCTATGAACCCCAACTTCGGGTTCATTGATGGAGGAGCACGTTTCATCCGGGTTCATCACTATTCATGATCCCACCATAAATATAATAAAAAATACTTATGAACCCCAAGGGGGTTCATTAATATGGTTGCTCTAAGGCTGGCATCTTGCTTTGTTTTTTGTCAGCCGCCCATTTACTCTAGATCAAGTGGTGACTAGTCGAGTCGATTCTCCGAGGAGAAACTCCGTCTGGCCGGGTCTGATCTATATGGGAAAAAGAATAGCCTCTGCTCCTTGCTTCTTTAGCTAGTGTATCCGCTCGTCCATTTCTACTCCGCGGAATATGAGAGAGACTCAAATCCTCGAAGTCTTCCCGTAGTCGCTGAAACATCTCGATCTCTGTCGCAAAAGCATGCCAGTCCTCCGGTCTAGTAGACATGTCCACTAGATCTGAACAGTCAGTCTCAATCCGTATCGAAAACATCCTCAAATCTCTCATACATGAGATTGCCCACAATAGGCCTTCCACCTCGGCATGCAGAGCTGATAGGCTCCTTCTACACGCCCGTAATCCAAACCATTCAGAACCCATTTGATCCTTGAGACTCCACCCTAAGCCACTGACATTACCATTATCGATCCATGATGCATCAATTTGGCATGTAGGGGTTTGGGAGATCCTAGGGGGCTCTGAACTATGAGGTACCTCTTGCTTTATACATGAGTTTTTGCTTCTTGAATTAAAAATTGCCAACATTTAACATGAAATTATTATATTTTATTTAATATCATGGTTAAATTTGTATTTTTAAACTGCTAAATTTTGTAACTAAAATCAAATACATTATACTATATAATTTTCATTTTTGATAGTATAATATTATATATTAAATCGTTAGAAAATGTAATTAGATACGCGAAAATCATTTTTAAAACAGATATCAATTTTTTAAAAAAAATTTAGTTTTTATGTTATCAAGTTTTATCTTAGATTTAAAAGATTTCTGTTATAATTAGAGACAAAAAAATAAAATATAATAGCAAAATATTAAATTCAATTTCTTCTTTCAACACTAGTTTTGTATGTCATGGTTGGAGTTGCCTATGTTTGGCAAATGGCAAGGATAAAGTTATTGCCAATAATTCATTTTCCCAAAAGAAAATAATAAACAAAATACAACTTATTTTTTTCAAGTACATTTTATAAGAGCTATATAATTTACGGAAGTTAGATTTAGCAAGAAAAAAAGAAGACCTAATGGCTCCGCCGCCGAAGCAGCTTCCGTGTGAACTGGAGGAAGAGATACTTGTTCGCCTTCCACTTCGATCTCTTGTTCGGCTCAGAACTGTATGTCAACGATGGAACGCTCTCGTGGAAAACCACTTCTCTCGCTGTCGTCCTGGATTCCTCTTCCTAGGCAGTCCCAAAAACTATTCGATAGACATCATCAACCCCAACAGCATCGATCCTACGATACAGTTGCATGAGCTACCCTACTCTGATATGCCTTACCCAGAACTACATTACCGTCGCACCACCATCAAGGCTTGCGATGAGCTCTTGCTTTGTAACGATGATGGGTATGGGAGAGTCTTGTCAGCTCTCTGGAATCCGTGGTTGGGCCAGTTTAAACAGATTAAGAACGGCGTTGAAAAGTTTCATTATATTGGTTTAGGATACGAGGTTACTGGTAGAAACAATAAAGTTTACAAGATTTTAGGTTACTTTGACGATGCTGTGCCTGGTAGAGAAGCGTACAGGAGAGTAGCTATCTACGAGTGTGCGTCTCACGTGTTTAAACATATAGACTTACCTATAAGTAAGTGGCTTATGTCTGGAGCTAGACGAAATGTGTCCTTGAATGGAAATCTTTATTGGGTTTCTAATAAGTACATCCGAAGCTTTGATTTCGCCGTGGATACTTTCCAACCCTTTTGCCTCCTTCCGTGTCATAAAGAAAAAAGACGTGATGAACTTCTTCTCCAGGTTTTTAAGGAAGATCGTTTTTCGTTGTTGAAGCAAAGCTATGTAACAAGGAAGATTGACATTTGGGTAACGAATAAGATCGGTAAAAAGGAAGTGGTGTGGACAAAATTGATGACTTTGCCAACAACTAACATTCCAAGGCTATTTGAACAGCATTATGGCACGAGTTACTTCGTCTATGACAAGACTCTGTTGGTTTGTTGTTGCGAAAATTCAACTAGTCTGCCTTGCATCTACATTGTCAGGGAAGATCTGTGTAAGCAGATTTATATAGATTCTGGGATTTTCCGGTGTTGTCACTGTGTTTACACTCCCGGTTTGATCCAGGTTCCTTAATTTATAGATACGATGGAGTGTTTTGCAAATCAAGTTTTATCACCTGTTTTGTTTTAGTCTTATCTTGTTTTTTTTTTTTTGGTTCTTTTGTTTTGTTAGAAACCTGAATGGATTTTGTAAGGTTTAAGTCTAAGTTTAATTGTTGGAATTTCAAGTTGTTTGATGACTAGTTGAATAGAATATAGCTTCTTTTTTTTTTTTGAACACAAGGATATAGCTTAATCTATGTAGTAGAAATTGTAACATTCTGAAGCTCCTCTCATATCTTAGAAAGACGACATATAATATTCAAGAACCGATTATTGTCCATTGTGTTTACAATTAGTAATCATATTTTTCGAACGCTTCTTTTAAAGAAAAAATCTTAACTGAAGAGATGACCGAAGCTTGAATGCTCTAGGAATATGATTAACAGTGAGTGAACTGTAGGATCAATGGGTTTACAAATCCAGCCAACAATCATAGAGTTTGTAGCTGTCCCTCGAGCCATCAGATAAACCTGATCCATTGCTTAGATTGAAGAGAGTTTCAGTAGACCATTCTGAATAATTGTCTCCGCCAAAGAGAACCAAAGTGATTAAAGCACTGGGATTACCCGACGGATGAAGAGTATACAGGGACTCTGGAGTATTCGTAGCAGAGGTAGTAGAAGAAGCTGAATTCGTGGCCATGACAGAAGAATATGAGTAGTTTGTAGTAGTAAGAGTATTTCGGAATTTATGCGGAAGCGGAAAATATCAAAGCGTTTGAGGAAATTGGATCGAAGATTCAATTCTACTCTGATACCATATTATGAGTATGGAAAAGTGCTGTTCTTATTCATGTACATGGAAAATTATATATACAATGTAAGTAGATCCTTGTCATACCAGAAATATATAATCTAAATAACAGCCAATATATGTAATTATTCTAATCGAAAATATCATATAATCCTTATCTCAACATTAAACATACTTCAAACTAAGTGGGAATGTTCTGCGATAAGCCAAGTTCAACTTATCTTAGGATCACTTCATGTACATTGATATCCATTTGAGTTGTCTGTCTTCATATAAGTTCGGGACATGTACAACTCATAAACATGCTTACTCCTTCAGGCGAGTGAGATATTCTAGCCATCAACTTTTAGCCTTATAGTTGTAGCGTTTTAGCTGTAAGATCATTAAGTGGGGTTACATATGTTAAGGTATACTAGGTGATTTTCCCGTGCTCATGCACGGACATGTATATTTATAAAATAAATATACAATAATAACTGATTGATATTTACTTTAATTTTTAAATTAATTTATAGTTTATATGTCTAATTTATATTCTAATATTATATTACTTTAATTATATATATAATTTTAAATATGTTATATTTAGTATGTCTTATTGTTTCTACGGTCGATTTAGTTATCATTTAGATATATTGAATTCTATCTATTTCTCTGAATTCAACTATTATCTTTTATATTTTAAAATATTAAATTTTTGATTAATTGTCTTATTTTCATTTATGTTGGTTGTTATCTTAGAAATATAAGTATATTTAGTAAGATTATATATAACTTAAGATTTTTTTGTGCTTAGAAGGAAAAAAAATAAAAACTAAAGTTTCTGATTCTAAATTATATACATAAGTAACTAATGAATTTTTTCTGATTCTAAATTACATACATAAGTTTTTGAACACATATCAATATTTACAATAGTTAACATATTTTATAAATTCTCAATAAATTTATGCCTTAGATTGTTTGGATGGTAAACTGAAATTTATTTTAAATAATTTTAAAAATAAGGATTCTGATTTGCTTAAGTATTTGACTATGGTTATATTAAGTTTTACAAACATAAAAACAAAAAATTAAAAATCAAAAGATTATTAAGAAAACAGATAATTTTAACTATTAAAATATAATACATCTACCTCGTTAAATTATATAGTGTTATGGTATTTTAAAATAATTGTAGTTATTTTCTTTTTTTATGTTTGTGAAACTTAATATAAATATAATCAAAATACATAAGTAAATCAGAATCCTTATTCTTAGAACATATAATTTTAACTATTAAAATATAATATATCTACCTCGTTAAATTATATAGTGTTATGATATTTTAAAATAATTGTAGTTACTTGATCAAAAGATGTTTATCATTAAGTTGATTTTTAGTTTTATTTTTAGTATCTCTTAAAATAGTCAGTAAAAAGTGAATGTTTTTGAGAAATTATACTATATAAGTAAAATAGAATTTATATTTTTACTGTAATTGTAAGATATTATAGTCAAATAAATATGCTAAAAAAATAATTTCAATAATACTAATTATAAAAAAATGTCAGTTAAACATATATCAGATTATGTTAGTTGATTATTTTATGTAATCATAATTATTTTGAAAATATATATATTTTATTGTTTAAAATTATTTTTTAAGGAAAAAATATTTCTTTTTCTAATAGCAATATTTTTTGTGTGAATTTTTTCATATGAAATCTCATTATATACAGATATTGTTTTTTTTTTTATCTAAGAAGATATAGATATAAAGTATTTTATTACTTCAAAGGTATATTTTATGTTACTTAAAATATATTTAAATTAATTATTACTATTTTGTGAACTTTCCTTTTTTTATTAAACCATATTATATATACTTATAATTTAGTTTTTAAATATTTTTGTAAATTTTATAAATGTTTCCTTTTTATTTTATATTGTTATTTGGAAATTTTTAAAAAGGAAATAATATTTAATTATATTTTTAATTTATTAGGGGTATCATAGTAATCAACCAGCGTGAGAGTTAACGTGAGGGCGACACCTAAGAAAGTGACTTCTCAAATAATATTATAGAGATATGTGATAGGGCCATTAATTAATTAGCCTAAATAATTGGTTGCTTTTGTGAATAAGGAAAAGGCTTGGACATAAGTGTTATGAAATATTTATATGTGAATACCTTAAGTAATTTTTAGTTTAATGAAGGGCTGAACTAGAAATTAATATTATATATAAAAGGGTTATGGTCCCCAAGGCAATCCTAGCCGAAAATAAGGAACTCTCTATATCCCATCAATAGAGAACTAAAGTCATATAGGATTTGCTTTGGAAGATCCATTCCCTAACCTCAGATCCTAAAAGCTATGGATACATCAGGTACGCTTCCGCTTATGTCTATTCAATTAGAGAATCATATGGTTAAAGGATTCATGTTGATGAATCATAAGAATAAATACTAACAATTGGTATCAGAGCACCATATTGATTTTCTTTTTGGATCTAAAGTACATTCGAATTTATTCAAGATTTTAATTTAAATTCGGATTCAATTATTGTGTGAAAATATTGAATTGTTGAATCTGATTTTTCTCTAAGGTTGAATATAGAATTATGGGATTTGTGGTTATTTTTGTTTCTTTTGTCTTAGATCTGAATTTTGCATGTTTAGATCTAAATCTTTAGTTATTGTCTAATGAAAAACATGTTTGGATTTATATCTAAATAAAGTTTAAGATTTATTGCTGGAAAAATATTGTTCAAAAGGTTATGGTATTCTAAATTTTTGTTTAAAGATTTTCGAAATTTTTGGTGGAACAATTTTTTTTTCTAGATTTGGTCTCAGATCCGTTTTTTGGTTTTGACGGCTGAGTAAACATGTTTGAGGGTGTTCTGAAAACCCTAGGTTGGATACAGATTCGGTTGAGCCTGTTTTGTTATTTTTTGGCACATATCAAGTTTCTGATTTAATTAATATTCTGGGCCTGCGAATTTATTTAATGGNATTTTTGGTGGAACAATTTTTTTTTCTAGATTTGGTCTCAGATCCGTTTTTTGGTTTTGACGGCTGAGTAAACATGTTTGAGGGTGTTCTGAAAACCCTAGGTTGGATACAGATTCGGTTGAGCCTGTTTTGTTATTTTTTGGCACATATCAAGTTTCTGATTTAATTAATATTCTGGGCCTGCGAATTTATTTAATGGCCAAGTTTCTTACATTTAAATCAGTTGGGCCAATTTGGAATAAATATTAAGTAAGGCCCGTCTAGCTTTTAATTAAGTTAAAAAACGCATAGGCTGGGATTTGAACCCAGGTCACGTGATAAATGCTAACGCCCCATATGGTGTCTCCAACCACTCTCCCGCTTAAGTATTCTTGCATAAAGAGCCCACAGACCTGTAGTTATTATGTCTGCGCAAGAATAAAGTTCAGTTTTAAATCAATAAATAAATTTGATTATATATCTTTAATAATTTAATTGTTTAATCAAATCAAGATGTCAGCCCAAAGGAAGACCTCTCTTGAGGAGATTATTCATGAGAATTATTAAAGTAAGTATGTATGTAAGTTAATGGCGAATATTTAATCGGCCCAAACGAAGGTTGTATTTGGCCGGACTTACATATATACGTGTGTGCAATATTCATGCAGACATTAAATCGGCCCAAAGGAAGGTTTAATGTTTGGCCGAATTGTACACACACTTGTGATGATAAATGCATGACAATTATATGGTCTTTAACATATGAATAATAAATCGGCCCAAAGGAAGGTTTATTGTTTATCATGAATTATTGTTAGTATTTGATCATTACAACAAGAGGACCGTTAGTAGTCAATATTACTGTCCAAAGACTTGATATTTATGTTACATTTGGTATCTTGGATGGGAAGTATAATCAGTTAAAATTTATTGTTGATTTCTTCGGATGGTGAGTTAATTTTATTTTTTGTTCTCTCTCTTTTCAGCTACACTGTCTGCCAACTTAGGATCCATTCCAACACTTACGGGCTCTAATTTTCCTGAATGGAAAAGTAAAGTTAAGATTTTGCTTGGGTGTATGGATCTTGACCTTGCGCTAAGGATGGACAAACCTGCTTCTCCTACGGATGACAGCCCTCCGGAATATAAGGCTGTCCATGAAAAGTGGGAGCGTTCTAATCGCATTGGTCTAATTGTTATTAAAGACACCATTCCAGAAACCTTTAGAGGTGGTGAGGAGATCGATGATCTCAAACAGTTCCTTGCCGAGAAGGATTTGCGCTTCGCAAGAAGCGATAAGGCGGAAATCAGCATGCTTTTGCATCGCTTTAGTACGATGAGGTATCACGGCAATGGAAAAATAAGGGAGTACATTTTGGAGATGTCCAATATTGTTTCAAAACTCAAGACACTTAAGACTGAGCTTCCAGCTGAATTGCTCATATACTTTGTCTTGAACTCTCTTCCTCCTCAGTTCAGTCAGCTGAAATCAAGTTATAACACACAGAAGAGCAATGGTCTCTTAACGAGCTCATTGCGTATTGTGTGCAAGAGGAAGAGAGGATGAAACAAGAAAGGACTGAAAGTTCTCATATGGTCTACACCTCTAAGGGACAGGGCAAAATAAAGAAATCTGAGCCCATTAAGGATGGTGCTGCTAAGGGTCCTGCCCAAAAGAAACATGCTAAGGTTGAAAATACATGTTTCTTTTGCAGGAAGGGTAGACACATAAAGAAGGATTGCCCTAAGTATCACGCTTGGCGTGCTAAGAAAGGTATGTTCCTTGCTTTGGTCTGTACTGAAACAAACTTAGTTGAAGTACCTAGAAACACATGGTGGTTAGACTCTGGTGCTACTACTAACATCAGTGTTTCGCTACAGGGTTGCCTGAGCTACCGAACCCCAACTGATGCTGAAAGACGCATTAATACAGCTAATGGGATTCCGGTGCATGTGGAGGAAATTGCGCATTTTAGACTTTTCTTTAGTTCTGGTCATTTTCTGGATTTGAAAGACACTGTTGTTGTACCGTCTTTTAGACGTAATTTGGTTTCCGGTCCTTGGTTGGACATCTCAGGTTATTCTTGTCTAACTGGGAACGGAACCGCTACTTTGTCTTTAAATTCAGTAGTTATTGGGACCGGTAAACTTTTGGCAAATCACAGTCTTTATATGCTTGACACTATAAACTCTAAGGATGAAAGTTTAAGTGTTGAATCAAGAGGTACTAAACGAAAGTTTGAGGATGCAAATTCAGGAACTCTTTGGCACAAACGCTTAGGTCACATCTCTAGNATTTTTGGTGGAACAATTTTTTTTTCTAGATTTGGTCTCAGATCCGTTTTTTGGTTTTGACGGCTGAGTAAACATGTTTGAGGGTGTTCTGAAAACCCTAGGTTGGATACAGATTCGGTTGAGCCTGTTTTGTTATTTTTTGGCACATATCAAGTTTCTGATTTAATTAATATTCTGGGCCTGCGAATTTATTTAATGGTCAAGTTTCTTACATTTAAATCAGTTGGGCCAATTTGGAATAAATATTAAGTAAGGCCCGTCTAGCTTTTAATTAAGTTAAAAAACGCATAGGCTGGGATTTGAACCCAGGTCACGTGATAAATGCTAACGCCCCATATGGTGTCTCCAACCACTCTCCCGCTTAAGTATTCTTGCATAAAGAGCCCACAGACCTGTAGTTATTATGTCTGCGGAAGAATAAAATTCAGTTTTAAATCAATAAATAAATTTGATTATATATCTTTAATAATTTAATTGTTTAATCAAATCAAGATGTCAGCCCAAAGGAAGACCTCTCTTGAGGAGATTATTCATGAGAATTATTAAAGTAAGTATGTATGTAAGTTAATGGCGAATATTTAATCGGCCCAAACGAAGGTTGTATTTGGCCGGACTTACATATATACGTGTGTGCAATATTCATGCAGACATTAAATCGGCCCAAAGGAAGGTTTAATGTTTGGCCGAATTGTACACACACTTGTGATGATAAATGCATGACAATTATATGGTCTTTAACATATGAATAATAAATCGGCCCAAAGGAAGGTTTATTGTTTATCATGAATTATTGTTAGTATTTGATCATTACAACAAGAGGACCGTTAGTGGTCAATATTACTGTCCAAAGACTTGATATTTATGTTACATTTGGTATCTTGGATGGGAAGTATAATCAGTTAAAATTTATTGTTGATTTCTTCGGATGGTGAGTTAATTTTTTTTTTTGTTCTCTCTCTTTTCAGCTACACTGTCTGCCAACTTAGGATCCATTCCAACACTTACGGGCTCTAATTTTCCTGAATGAAAAAGTAAAGTTAAGATTTTGCTTGGGTGTATGGATCTTGACCTTGCGCTAAGGATGGACAAACCTGCTTCTCCTACGGATGACAGCCCTCCGGAATATAAGGCTGTCCATGAAAAGTGGGAGCGTTCTAATCGCATTGGTCTAATTGTTATTAAAGACACCATTCCAGAAACCTTTAGAGGTGGTGAGGAGACCGATGATCTCAAACAGTTCCTTGCCGAGAAGGATTTGCGCTTCGCAAGAAGCGATAAGGCGGAAATCAGCATGCTTTTGCATCGCTTTAGTACGATGAGGTATCACGGCAATGGAAAAATAAGGGAGTACATTTTGGAGATGTCCAATATTGTTTCAAAACTCAAGACACTTAAGACTGAGCTTCCAGCTGAATTGCTCATATACTTTGTCTTGAACTCTCTTCCTCCTCAGTTCAGTCAGCTGAAATCAAGTTATAACACACAGAAGAGCAATGGTCTCTTAACGAGCTCATTGCGTATTGTGTGCAAGAGGAAGAGAGGATGAAACAAGAAAGGACTGAAAGTTCTCATATGGTCTACACCTCTAAGGGACAGGGCAAAATAAAGAAATCTGAGCCCATTAAGGATGGTGCTGCTAAGGGTCCTGCCCAAAAGAAACATGCTAAGGTTGAAAATACATGTTTCTTTTGCAGGAAGGGTAGACACATAAAGAAGGATTGCCCTAAGTATCACGCTTGGCGTGCTAAGAAAGGTATGTTCCTTGCTTTGGTCTGTACTGAAACAAACTTAGTTGAAGTACCTAGAAACACATGGTGGTTAGACTCTGGTGCTACTACTAACATCAGTGTTTCGCTACAGGGTTGCCTGAGCTACCGAACCCCAACTGATGCTGAAAGACGCATTAATACAGCTAATGGGATTCCGGTGCATGTGGAGGCAATTGCGCATTTTAGACTTTTCTTTAGTTCTGGTCATTTTCTGGATTTGAAAGACACTGTTGTTGTACCGTCTTTTAGACGTAATTTGGTTTCCGGTCCTTGGTTGGACATCTCAGGTTATTCTTGTCTAACTGGGAACGGAACCGCTACTTTGTCTTTAAATTCAGTAGTTATTGGGACTGGTAAACTTTTGGCAAATCACAGTCTTTATATGCTTGACACTATAAACTCTAAGGATGAAAGTTTAAGTGTTGAATCAAGAGGTACTAAACGAAAGTTTGAGGATGCAAATTCAGGAACTCTTTGGCACAAACGCTTAGGTCACATCTCTAGAAATAGAGTTGAGCGTCTTGTGTCAGATGGTATATTAAGTTCCATAAAGTTCACGGATTGTGATGTATGTGTGGGTTGCATTAAAGGAAAACAGACCAAGCATAAGAAATTAGGTGCATATAGAGCTAAGGAAGTCCTTGAACTGATACATACGGATATTTGTGGGCCGTTCCCTACTGCTTCTTGGAATGGTCAACAATACTTTATATCATTCATTTACGATTATTCTCGATATGCATACATATTTCTTATTCATGAGAAATCGGAATCTCTGGACGTGTTCAAAAACTTTAAGGCTGAGGTTGAGAATCAACTCAATCGAAGGATAAAGTCTGTCAGATCTGATCGTGGTGGTGAATATTACGGTCGGTATGATGGTTCAGGTGAACAACGTCCAGGACCGTTTGCCAGATACCTAGAGGAGTGTGGTATTGTGCCTCAGTACACTATGCCGGGGACGCCTAGCATGAATGGTGTATCTGAGAGAAGGAATCGCACTCTTAAGGACATGGTTAGGAGTATGATTAGTCATTCTTCCTTACCTGAATCACTCTGGGGAGAGGCATTAAAGACTGCAGCATACATTCTCAATAGGGTACCAACTAAAGCAACTGCTAAAACCCCTTATGAACTTTGGACTGGTCGAAAACCTAGTCTAAAGCATCTTAGGATATGGGGATGTCCAGCTGAGGCAAGGCCTTACAAGCCATATGAAAAGAAACTGGATTCAAGAACAATTATCAGTTACTTTATTGGTTATTCGGAACGCTCAAGGGGGTATAAGTTTTATGATCCCACTACTAAGAATATTTTTGAGACGGGAGTTGCTACGTTCTTTGAGGATATTGATTTTGGGGGGGAGAAATAAGGTTAAGGATATCATCTTTGAGGAAGAATCGGCTCCGGTACCTATACCGATTCGTATAGTTACTTCTGATGAAGTAAATTTGAATCCTAAGGTTGATAATGAAGTCGTCCCTCCAACTCAGGTTGTTGATGATATCGTACAAGAAGGTCAAACTCAAAATCCTCAAGAACCAGTGCAGCAAGATCAAGTTGCTCTTAGGCGATCCACCCGAGTTAGAAGAAATGCTATTCCAGATGATTATATAGTATTTCTAATGGAACATGAGGAAAATCAAACTCTTTCGGAAGATGATGATCCTATCACCTTCCTTCAGGCTATGAGTTGTTCCATGTCGGATATGTGGCTCGAAGCAGCAAAAGAAGAGTATCAGTCAATGCTAGACAATGAGGTTTGGGAAATCGTTGAACTACCAGAAGGAAAGAAACCCATTGGTTGTAAATGGATATTTAAAACCAAGAGGGATTCAAATGGTAAGGTTGTACGATATAAGGCTCGTCTTGTGGCTAAAGGATATACTCAGAAAGAAGGGATTGACTAAAAAGAAACCTTCTCTCCGGTGTCTTCGAAGGATTCTTTTAGGACAATCATGGCTCTTGTTGCACATTATGATTTGGAGCTCCATCAGATGGATGTAAAGACTGCGTTTCTCAATGGAGACATTGAGGAAACGATTTATATGGTTCAACCAGAACATTTTGCCTTAGGTAATGCAAAAGATATGGTTTGCAAACTAAAGAAATCCATCTATGGGCTAAAGCAAGCTTCTCGTCATTGGTACCACAAATTTGATAAGGTCATCACCTCCTTTGGCTTCGAGGTGAATTTGGTTGATGACTGTGTGTATCAAAAGTTCAGTGGGAGTAAATGTATTTTCCTGGTTTTATATGTCGATGACATACTTCTGGCCACTAACGATATTAGCATGCTGGTTGAAACCAAGAACTTTCTTAAGGCAAATTTTGAGATGAAAGATCTTGGTGAGGCATCTTTTGTATTAGGAATCGAGATTCATCGAGATCGCTCTCGAGGAATTCTTGGATTATCACAAAAGAGCTATATCGATAAAGTTCTGAAAAGATTTGGCATGCATGATTGCAAACCAGGAGATACCCCAATCGCTAAGGGAGACAAGTTTTGTCTCGAACAGTGCCCTAAAGGAAATCTGGAAATTCAAGAGATGCAAAAGATCCCTTATGCATCGGCAGTAGGGAGTCTAATGTATGCTCAAGTTTGTACGCGTCCGGATATTGCGTACATAGTTGGAGTGTTGGGCAGATACTTAAGTAATCCGGGAATGGCCCATTGGAAAGCAGCCAAAAGGGTCATGAGGTACTTGAAGAGAACAAAAGGTCACATGCTCACGTATCGGAGATCAGATAATTTGGAGATCATTGGGTATTCTGACTCTGATTTTGCGGGATACCAAGATAGTAGAAAGTCTACATTAGGTTATGTTTTTCTGTTGGCCGGTGGGGCGATCTCATGGCGTAGTGCTAAGCAATCACTCGTAACATCGTCCACAATGGCAGCATAACTAGTAGCAGTCTACGAGGTATCAACTGAGGGAATTTGGCTGAGAAATTTTGTCACGGGCCTAAGGATTCTTGAAGGAATTGAAAGACCCCTCAAGTTGTACTGTGACAATAAGGCGGCTGTCCTATATTCAAACAACAGTAGGAGTTCGGTAAAGTCTAAGTTTGTAGATATTAAGTACCGAGTTGTTAAGGAATGGGTACAAAGTGGAAAGTTTACCATAGAACACTTAGGGACAAACTCTATGATTGCGGATCCTCTTACAAAAGGTATTGTGCCTAAGGTCTTTCATGAGCATACAGCTCGTATGGGTATTTTGATGTTTGAGGATCAATCGGTTTAGTGGGAGTTTGTCATTTGGCTTGTGTTCTATGTTTTGGTTGTATTATGTACATTTTTCTGATCAGAAATAAAGTTAAAGTTTTTGGCATACACTTTGTACACTAAGGTTAAGTTGATCTCACTAAAGTAGGACCAGTTGAAAAATCGACATGTACAGACCACATTTCATGTGATTTTCATGCCACATGTTTCATAATTGATCTATGTCATTTGGTTATGCTTATGTATGTGACTGTGGAAGGTTTAGTTATGAAAGATTGTAACAAAAGCCGCCATAATCCTTTGTTGGTATGATCAATGGACGAGATTGTTTATGCTCCCGGAATTAATGGCATAAAGAGCGCTCATACAGTCTATCACATTCTAAGGCACATATATGACCCAGTGGGAGATTGTAAGATCATTAAGTGGGGTCACATATGTTAAGGTATATATGTGATAGGGCCATTAATTAATTAGCCTAAATAAGTGGTTGCTTTTGTGAATAAGGAAAAGGCTTGGGCATAAGTGTTATGAAATATTTATATGTGGATACCTTAAGTAATTTTTAGTTTAATGAAGGGCTGAACTAGAAATTAATCTACTATTATAAAGAATTGTTTTCTCCCTCAAGAGGGCTCCACGTCAGAAAATAAGTTATTTTGGACGTGCCACGTGTCATCTACACTCAAACCACATCGTTTCATTCATTTAAGTTATTATGCACACATGTGGGCTTCGTGTTATTTTGGGCCCTTACTTTTCACGCATGACCAGCCCGTAGCCGTAATGCATTGTTTTGATATTTAGTGTTGAGCCCCTCATCATCTCCACCATTCTGAGTTGACGCACAACCTAATTTCTGAAAGCGTTGATTCGTCTTCGCAACAGCCGATGATGAAATCTAAGGTTCATCTTATTCTACGATCTCTGAGCATTTTCACCAAGAATGGAGTTCAGGAGGATGCATGAGTTTAATGGTCATGAAGATTCTCTATAAGAAGCTTCGATTGCGTCTTTGCGCCTTCCTTTCTAATTCTTTAAAACGTTAGAGGTTATTACTTCATCGCTTTAACAAACCTCTTAATACCAACAAACCACATCTGAGATTGAAGCATCTTATTCTCTGCAAGTCAGTCTCTCTGTACCTATAAAAGGTAAGCCCTCTCTCCTTGAACAGCATGCTCTCAATCCGTGATAACACCAAAGTTAATTTATTCTGTGAATTGGTAACTCACCAATCCTTCTTCTTTAATGGCTTCTCGAGCTGCAACACGAGAAGCTGAGATGAACGGAGTCCTCATCGGTTCGAAGCAGCCCTAGGACGAAGGAGTCGCGGAGATCTCCGATTCCGTACCTCTCATTCCTCCTCTCCCAGATCATGGTCACTCTCTTATTATTATTATTTGAATCCGCTTTGAAATTGGAATACAGAAACGTGAAGTTTTATTTCGTCTACGAAATGAAATTGTATCCTTGATCTTCTGATTATTGCTTTATTGTCTGTAAGTCTTATTGTTTTGTCTATTTTAACATAGAAAGTTAAGGTCTTAGATTGTTTGGCTTTAACAAAAAGCGCAACATTGTTTTGTAGCTCTGTGTGCATTGTTTGGATTTCACTGGATATGTCTTGGGTTTTTTTTTGAAAAGAAAAAAATTTAGTTTGCATCATACTGAAGGGTTAACATGATAAACTCAAGCATGTTCTTAGTTGTTGTTTGTCTTGCGCTGTGTGCTGTTAGCAGGAGAGGATCTGACTATTCTCTACAGGTTTAAATGTGACGATAATGTTTGAGACCATCAAACAAAACCCACCAGTTCATATAAAAAAACAACACATTACAAATAACAATATGCATTCCTCTTACCAAAGAACGCAATACTAGCAAAAAGAATAGAACCACAAATTTATCAAAACACCACTACAAAGCAGTGAAACATAGCGTCCCAATATAAAAGCCACCCTCAAGAACTGCATACTAACCTCCATGCAATCCAGGTTAGTCATGATAGTTGTTTGCNCTTACAAAATAATTTCAGTCCACTATGGAAGGCACAATATACTTCTTATTGAACCTAATGACGTGTCAAACCTGGACATGGAACCATGACCAATTGACTGTGATTAACAAACACTCAAATACATGTGTTAATAATGAAACCCATTACACAATCTACATGCCACATATCAAACATACAACAGTAGAAGGCTAGAAGCTTCTGTTGAGGCGTTAGAATAGCACAAAGAAACAAAAGAAAAAAGATTCTGAACAAACTATCACCTATGCATAACGAAGTAACGATTGTTCTGAACAACCTATCACCTATGCATAACGAAGTACCGCTTGCAATCGTTTTAAAATTGTGCTCTAAGGTTTTAAGAAACAAATGCCACTGGCCAACAAATAAGCAACAGGTCTGGGAAACCGTTAACTTTACCATGTCTCTCAATTTTCTCAACACCAGTTTCAAGATCATAGAAAGTATAGATCAGAAATAATTTATAACTTTTTATTCTTTTCATATGATGCATTTGTGAAGTAAAGAAATGAATTTTTTGGTTAATAAATTTAAAATTCAATTCATAAAAAGGAAAAATTTCTCAACAACTCATAAACTGAACAATAACACAGTATGTTGATCCTGCACGTTGCAGCCCTAGACCGCAGTCAGAAATGCTGAAAGTCCTACACTGCACTGATTTAGGTGGAGAAGTTATGGTGCGTAGACTGCCAACTACAAGTTTGATTATGGAATATGTGACATGCTCTGATCTACCAACAACGACAATGGCTGTATGTGACTTAGGTTCCATCTGAAATAATAAAAAGAAGTTCACATGTAGGCTTATGTCAAAGCTTATGATCTCATTTCTCACACAAATTAGGAACTACAACAAGATCACCACCCAATACAATTACCAATTTTTATTGTCAAAGTAACAAATCCGGCGCGAAAAACTCAAGACTGCATAAAAATACTGGTTCAAGTCCCAATTTGGCAAAAGAAAAACAGAATATGGTACTCTCTATAATAAAGTTTTTAATGTTAGTGTACACCACTGTCGAGTCACGCAGGTATCTGCAGTTTATTTATATGAAAAGATCAGGATAAAAATTGAATAACACAAAGTTGTGCAAATTTGACTTTACGCCATCAAAAAAGAAAAGAAGTTACCAATACTGGAAACATACAAAATATATATTTAACACATGCAGATAGTATGACCTTCCTTGCATATATAATCAAAACGGAACGGAGGTCAAAGTTGAAATAAGAACTAAATCAGCAAGAGTTAATATCGAGCGTGTGAAAACAATAAAGTAAGTACTTTACCAAATAACCTAGCCACGAGACGGATGCATAGTTTTATGTTATTTATTAATTTCTTTACATTCCTCATCTTATTCTTTAGACTAAATCTTTATAAATAACATTATAACCTACGAATCATTTGTTTAATATCAATTTAACTAAATTTTTGATACAATCTATCATAAATAATAACTTTAATGTACTTACTTTAATTGTAATTTAAAAAATTATATGACTTATTGGTATAGTTAAAATAAAATAAACATTGAGAGAGAGTAAATAATTATATCTTTAAATTTTATTATAATTAGATAGATTTATAATTTATAAAATGAATAGTAAAATACGTAGATAAAATTACTGTAAAAAAATTATGAACCTTAATACTATTTTTAGTTTAAATAAATTTAATACTGCAAACAAATTTGTCTTATTAATCTACTTTCATAGTAAATTACATTTATTATTTTTTATAATCTATTCATATGAAGGAGTGTCTATTCACTTCAGAGGCTGCTACGTTAAACTCCAGATAAGAAAATCGATTTACGTACGCCCGACACTTAACCCAAGCGTCTGAAATTCACCGTTTCATTGAACGGTTTGTTACATGGTTTTTTATTTGACGTGGACTTCCATTTGTTCAATTATTCCAACCCATCAATGGTTTTGACGATATGTAACGTTCCACAGCTAAACGAAAATATTGTTCCATTAAAAATAAATAAACATTAAGCAACACTAACAATCTATAGGCAATAATAATAATAATAATAATAATAATAATAATAATAATAATAATAATAATAATAATAAGTGTTCACTCACCTAAAAACATATCTAGCCAAGATCTAACCATTTCTATTACAACTTACTCTAAGCACTTACGGTAAACACGTCTTCACAGATAAAAGAACATGCTCATCAACAAGACATTAAAATAATTTTAAAATTGCCTAATGACTTATATTTTATAACATATAACTATTAATATAAATACAAAATATATGCTGGACAAAACAAAATACAAACATATAATCAAACTTATAGGAAAATTCTGGACATAGCAAATTATAAGAATAAAATACAATTATTGGAAATGTAAACTAATTATATAATAAAATGAAATATCTTTATTAGCTAGATAGATATATGATACTATTAATATAAATACAAAATATATGCTGGACAAAACAAAATACAAACATATAATCAAACTTATAGGAAAATCCCAGACATAGCAATTTATAAGAATAAAATACAATTATTGAAAATGTAAACTAATTATATAATAGAATGAAATATCTTTATTAGCTAGATAGATATATGATTTTTAATAAAAAAATTAAAAATTAAATAATAAATATATTTTAAAATAATTTTCACGATGAAACTAAATATTATTTTTCTTACATCCCGTCCGTAGGGCGGGCCGATCCTAGTATTATATATAAAAGGGTTATGGTCCCCAAGGCAACCCTAGTCGAAAATAAGGAACTCTCTATATCCCATCAATAGAGAACTAAAGTCATATAGGGTTTGCTTTGGAAGATCCATTCCCTAACCTCAGATCCTAAAAGCTATGGATACATCAAGTACGCTTCCGCTTATGTCTATTCAATTAGAGAATCATATGGTTAAATGATTCATGTTGATGAATCATAAGAATAAATACTAACATTAGCTACTAGTATTCGCCTCAAATTTGGTGACATTATTTAAGTGATACTTCCCTCTTTTATCAGACAAATACTTGTAGTTCATAACTAACTAAAATTCATAAAATTTTTTTATAAAAACCCAGCGCATATATAAAAAGTTATTACATAAATATTAATTCTTAAATATTTTGTTATTTATTGTTTTAATCCTTAAAAATTCTTTTCTCAAAAAATTCACATTTTTTATAAATTTAAATTTTATACATATTTTTTTTTAAAAAAAGAACATTAAGATACGATTTCAAATATCTTAAAACTAGAACTAAACAACAATATTACAAAATTTAATGTAGTATTTTGTTTGTAGTTTAGTATTTAATTATATATTTATAATTTTATATTTAATGTAACCTTCTAAGGATCATAATGCAAATAAAAATAAGAAATTTTAAATTTTAAAATTTTGAGTGACATTCTATATTTGAAGTTTCACTACTCAATCTTCAAATTTGAAGTTTTAGAATTCCTTATTGGAGAGTAAAAAACTTCATATTTGAAATTATAGAATGTCTTCTGGAGATTCTCTTATAAAACAATAAAAGACAAAGAAAGAGNTAAGGATCATAATGCAAATAAAAATAAGAAATTTTAAATTTTAAAATTTTGAGTGACATTCTATATTTGAAGTTTCACTACTCAATCTTCAAATTTGAAGTTTTAGAATTCCTTATTGGAGAGTAAAAAACTTCATATTTGAAATTATAGAATGTCTTCTGGAGATTCTCTTATAAAACAATAAAAGACAAAGAAAGAGAAAGAAGTCACCAAGGGAGGAGTCAAAAAGTAAAAGCTCCAACATCCCCCAAAATCACTTATATAAAGAAAGAAGAAATCGTCATGCTCCCCAATTACACCTGATCCAAACCTGATTTTATCCAAAGGAGCTAGAAGAATTCACCAAGATTCAACTCGTGGAGAACTGTTTGGGAGGGAGGGGGAAGCTATTGTTAAAGATACGCTTAGTACAAAGGTCCACCAGGTGTTATGCCAAAATCAGACCCGATCCACTAAGTAATTTGGTGATAACATTAGAAGAAAAAACATTATTAACTATAGGTAAAGTATTAATGTAGCCCAAGTCCAACAACTAAAGAAGTCACAAGTCCATCAACAGAAACCCACTATGGTGTCTCTGCTACAAGACAAACCTGCAACGTTTACAAAAGAGAGAGCACAAGGAAGTTGTGCTTTAGGGACGTTAAAACAGTCAACACAACTAGCCAATAGGTTCTCCTTTGCTAATGGCCAGCTGCTGAGGTCACAGCTGTCTCATCTCTAGATCCTTCAGCTTATCCTATAAATGTAAAACCCTTGTATGACGTTGAGAACTTAAGAAATAAGAGTATTATTCAGTTATCTTCTTCCTCTGTTATTTCTTTGTTTCAGTTTTGTCTTTATGGTATCAGAGCCATGGAAGGCAATCCTGACCCTCATTCCGCATCAAATCTCACTATAAATCAATGTGTTACTCTCAAGCTGAAGGATGACAACTACCTTTTGTGAAAGTTGCACTTCGAACAGTTTCTTGCTTCCCAGATGCTTCTCGGCTATGTCACTGGTGACCAACCTCGTCCTGAGCAAACAATTACCATCCGACAAGGAGATCAAGACACGCAAGCTGCAAATCCGGAGTTTCTCAAATGGGTTCAAAATGATCAACTCATCATGGCATGGATCTATGGAACTCCTCTGAGAATGCACTTCGCTCCGTCTATGGTCTCCGTTCATCTCAAGAGGTATGGTATTCCTTAGGACAAAATTATAATAGGGCATCGCCAACTAGGAAGCTAGCTTTACAAAGGAAGGTTCAGACTATGTCTAATGGTAGTAAGACTATGGCTGTTTATTTGTCTGAGATCAAATTGTTGTGTGACCAACTAGACTCTATTGGATCTGGGATTTCTGAAAGAGAAAATATTTTTGGGGTTCTGAACGGTCTAGGAAGAGATTATGAGTTTATTTGCATTGTGATTGAGAACACTATGAATGGTGAGCCTGCTCCTTCTCTCGAAGATGTTATGGCAAAGTTGATCTCTTTTGAAGATAAGATGTAGACATATAATGTGTCATCTGTGTTACTCCTCACCAAGCCTACTACATGAATCGAGGTGGCTACTCTGGTCGTGGCAGAGGACAGCACCGAGGAGGTTACAGAGGACGAGGATACTCAACTCAAGGAAGGGGCTTTCATCAGCAGTTTGGTCAGAACAGTGGTCGTGGACAACAACAAAGTCAGTTTCGTCCAATTTGTCAAATATGTGGTAAGTATGGTCACTCTGCGTTCCGATGTTATCAGGGGTTTAACGAGCACTTTCAACCACGTGATCTTCCTCAAGCAAATGTTGTGATACGTGCTATTGAAGAGCAAGACTTTTATGGAAATGAATGGTACCCTGACACAACTGCTACTCATCACATTACAAGCTCCACTCAGCATCTGCAGTCATCACAACCTTACTCTGAGACAGATGCAGTGATAGTTGGTAATGGAGATTTTCTTCCAATCACACATGTCGGCTCCATTGCAATACCATCTCTGTCAGGTACATTACCACTTAATGAAGTGTTAGTTTGTCCATCAATAACAAAGTCCTTGCTCTCTGTGTCGAAACTGACTGATGACTATCCTTGTGAATTTTTATTTGACTCACGTGATGTACTTGTTAAGGAAAAAAAGACACAGTAGCTTCTCAGTCGAGGAAGCAAGCGTGAAGGTCTGTACCGGTTAGAGAACCCTCAGTTTCTTGCGTTTTACTCATCAAAGAAGCAGTGTGCAAGTGATGTGATATGGCATAAAAGACTGGGGCATCCTCATCAGCAGATTCTTCAATATATATCATCTAGTCAAGTCATTTCAGTTAATAAAGTCTCTAAGATTATATGTGAATCTTGTCAGCTAGGGAAAACTTGCAAGTTACCCTTTTCTAGTTCAAATTTTCAGTCTGAGAACCGTTAGAGAGGATCCATAGTGATGTGTGGGGTCCTGCTCCTGTAACTTCTGTTAAAGGTTTCATATTTTATATCGTTTTCATTGATAATTTCTCAAGATTCAGCTGGCTCTATCCTCTTAAGCGCAAATCAGATGTCTTTCATGTCTTTAAATCCTTTCAAGGTATGGTTAAAAATCAGTTTGAAAGGAAGATACAAATTTTTCAGAGTGATGGTGGTGGAGAATTTGTAAGTACAGAGTTTGCGTCTCATCTAGCAGCATGTGGTATTAAATATTACCTATCGTGTCCGCATTCTCCAGAACAGAACTGATTAGCTGAAAGGGAGCATCGTCATTTGGTTGAACTTGGACTGTCAATGATGTTTGAAGCAAGACTTCCTCAGAATCTCTGGGTTGAATCGTTGTTTACAGCCAACTTCTTGTCAAATATGCTTCCACACTCAGCCACTGACAAAACCACAAGTCCTTTTGAGAAGTTAAACGCTGTGGCACCACACTATTCAGCTCTGTGTGTGCTAGGATGTGCATGTTGTCCAAATCTACGCCCATACGCACACAATAAGTTTGATCCTCGGAGTCTTCTCTGTGTCTTCTTGGGTTATATTGAGAAACATAAAGGATACCGGTGTCTTCATCCTCCTATTAGCCGAGTATATATCAGTCGCCATGTTATCTTTGATGAAACTCGGTTTCTCTTCTCTGATATATATCAGTCAGGCAGTGGAAACACTACTACACCTTTGTTAGAAGCATGGTACAAAGGCTGGAAGATTAATGCTGTGGAAGAGGACCCTGCTGTAGAAGTTAATCAAGATGAGGTTATTACAAAGTAGAAGACATGTTAATATTCCTCCTGCTAATCCTGCTCCTTATCAGTATGTACAAGAAGACTTCCCTCCACTCCCTTCTCCTGTTCAAGCTCCAGTACCTGATCAAGCCCATCAGCAGCTCCACCTCAAGAGGAAAACACTCATACAATGGTTACGAGGGGAAAAGATGGTATAAGGAAACCAAATCCAAGATATGTTCTGCATACTGTCAAAGGTGTAACTACAGAGCCTCGAATTTTAGCTGAAGCTTTAAGCCATCCTGGTTGGAATGCTGCAATGTTTGAAGAAGTTGATACGTGTCATGAGACAAGAACATGGAGTTTGGTCCCACAACCTAAAGGTGTACATGTCATTGGATGCAGATGGGTTCATAAAGTTAAACTAAATGTAGATGGAACTCTTGGGAAGTTAAGATCTAGACTTGTAGCTAAAGGTAATCAACAAGAAGAGAGAATCGATTTTCTTGAGACTTATAGTCCTGTTGTTAGGAAAGCAACAGTGCGGTTGGTTCTTCATATAGAAACGGTGAATCATTGGGATATCAAGAAATTAGATGTCAAGAATGCATTCTTGCATGGGGATTTAACAGAAACAGTGTATATGAGACAGCCTCCGAGATTTGAAGATGCTGAATCCTGAGTTGTATGTCTTCTGCATAAGGCTATTTTTGGGTTAAAGCAAGCTCTCCGTGCCTGGTTTGACAAGTTCAGTACGTTCTTGCTGAAATTTGCTTTATATGCAGTGTTAAAGATCCATCTCTGTTCATTTATCATCAAGGTAATACCATCATCTTCCTCCTTCTATATGTTGATGATATGGTATTAACCGGCAATGATCCTAATGTTCTGAAGAAGTTGATGAGTTCTCCTAGTTTAGAGTTTCGAATGAAGGACATGGGGTCTTTGAGCTATTTTCTTGGGCTTCAGGTTTAATACACACCTGCTGGTATTTTTTAAATCAGGAGAAGTATGCATCAGACTTGTTACACACTGCAGGGATGATTGACTGTGCTCCTATGCCTACACCATTGCCTATGCAACTCAACAGAGTGCCTCATCAAGAAGAGTACTTTAAGGAACCATCATACTTTAGGAGTCTGGCTAGAAAGCTCCAATACTTGACTCTGGCTCGACTAGATCTCCAGTTTGCAGTTAATCTGGTGTGTCAAAGAATGCATCAGCCGACTGTGGCAGACTTTAACTTGCTAAAGCGGGTACTAAGATACATCAAGGGTACTCTTACTATGGGTATCTATTTCAACTCATCCTTAGACCCATCACTCAAAGCTTTATGTGATAGTGATTGGACATGCTGCAGTGAAACAAGACGTTCTACAGGTGGCTTTTGTACATTGCTTGGGTCCAATCTCATATCATGGTCTGCAAAGAGACATGATTTAGTGTCAAGATCATCAACAAAAGCTGAATGTAGATGTTTATTTGACACGGCTGCTGAAATTTCTTGGATCAGGGATCTGTTGCAAAAACTTGGTTTTCCTACTGTGAAGCCAGCTGAAGCCTTTTGTGACAACTTATCAGCACAAGAAATCCAAGCACTTGCAATTCATTATCACTTTGCAAGGGAACAAGTTGCTAAAGGCAGTTTGGTGGTTCATCATGTCCCTGCTTCTTCTCAGCTTGCAGACATTTTCACCAAGTCCCTGCCTCAATAAATCTTCTATTTCTTGCGTTCCAAACTCGGTGTTGTGTCTTCACCCACCATGAGTTTGCGAGGGGATATTAATGTAGCCCAAGTCCAGCAACTAAAGAAGTCACAAGTCCATCAACAGAAGCCCACTATGGTGTCTATGCTACAAGACAAACCTGCAACGTTCACTAAAGAGAGAGCACAAGGAAGTTGTGCTTTAGGGACGTTAAAGCAGTCAACATAACTAGCCAATAGATTCTCTCCTTTGCTAATGGCCAGCTGCTGAGGTCACAGCTGTCTCATCACTAGATCCTTTAGTTTATCCTATAAATGTAAAACCTTTGTATGACGTTGAGAACTTGAGAAATAAGAGTATTATTCAGTTATCTTCTTCCTCTGTTATATTTCTGTTTCAGTTTTGTCTTTATATAGGATGTCAGAATCATTGATGAAACATAGAGAAAAATACAGAAACATACATAAATGTATAGAAAATGAAAAACTAGAGATAACCAATTCGACTACCAATAGAAGTCTCAGACGACCTCTCCTATTCGAAGGAGATCATCTTGGACAACCATCACCAGGACAAAGAGATATTTGTTTAGACGACATGCTTAGACGAACATTTCTAATTTTTATAATTGATTGAGTCTGTTTATTTTTGATATTAATATGACCTTTTTTTAGACTCTTTATACATTTTTTATACTCCATCTGTTTCATAATAATGTCACTTTATGTTTTTTTTTTAAATTTTGTTTCCAAAAAAATGTCATTCTATTATCTCGATGTAACTTTGTATATTAAATCTATTTTTTACCATTTTGAATAACCAGTAGATTTTTATTCAAATCATTCTCATTTAATTAATTATACATTAAATAAAAATATATTAATTTATTTTACAATTTTCTTAATTTCGTGAAAAGTTTAACCTACGTGAAAAGTGTTAAAATTACACTTATTTAGAAACGGAAGAAGGATTACATCACATCAACGACTGGATTTGCAATCCACACTTCACTTTTGTGGGCTTTATTAGGGTTTGGCAATGATACATTTATTGCCAATATTTCCTTTTCCCAAAAGAAAAAAAAAATACAATTACTTTCTCCAATTATTTTGTAGAGATTTAAAACTTGGAAACTAATATTTTAAAAACAGTAGACCTAGTGGCTCCGCAGGTGAAGCAGACTCCATGGGAACTGGAGGAAGATATACTTCTTCGTCGTCCACTTCGATCTCTTGTTCGGTTCAGAACTGTATGTCAACGATAGTACGCTCTTTTCAACAACAAGATTTTTCTCAACAATCATTTGTCTCAGCTCCTCTCACCAATTCATATTCCTGGCCAAGTCCAAAAAATGATTCAATAGGCATCATCAATCCCGACTGCATCGATCCAGCGATAGAGTTGTGTGAGCTATTTGAATTGAACAAACGTCAAGGCGTGTGATGAAGTCTTGTTTTGTAACGACTGGTATTTGAGTGACTTGTTAGCTATCTGGAATCCGTGGTTGAGCCAATATAAACTAATTGAGAACTACGATAGAAAGTTTAACAATTTCGGCCTAGGATATACTAGTAGAAGAAACAAAAAAACTTTACAAGATCTTGGGTTACTTTTTGGACGATGACAAGAGAGTTGCGATCTACTCATGCGCATCTCACACTTTTATATATATAGATTCATCTGACAGAACGTGGCTCATGAGTGACACAAATAAACGAACAAGTGTGTCCTTGAAATGGAAATCTCTACTGGTTGACTCGTGATGGTGTCATGACTAATGAGTACTTCATCCAAAGGTTTGATTTCTCTGTGAATACTTTTAAACCCTTTATTCTCCTTCCGTGTCAAGTAGACAATCAATATATGATGAACTTCTTCTCGGAGTTTTTAAGGGAGATCGGTTTTCGTTGTTGAAACAATGTTATGTAACAAGGAAAATTGAGATTTGGGAAACGAATAAGATCGATAAAGAGGAAGTGGTGTGGATAAAACTGATGACTTTGCCATCAGGTAAGTTACCGCGACCGTTTTTTCGTTGCGTTAGTTACTTCACATATGAGGATACCTTATTCATGTGTTGTTGCGACGATGTAACTGGAGTGCCTTGCATCTACATATTGTGAGGGAAGATTTGTGTAAGAAGATTCAAATAGGTTCTGGGATTTCCAGGTGTTGTCACTGTGTTTACACTCCCAATTTGATCCCGATTGCTTAATTTAAAGATACGATATGATGGAGTGTATTGCAAGTCTTGTTTTAAGACCCTTTTTGTTTTGGCCTTTTCTTATCTTTTTGCTTCTTTTTCCTGTTAGAAACCTGAATGGATTTCGTAATCAAAACCTACAACACAAATATATTCTACATATGTTTACGATGCTATTATAATTAAAAAAAAAAAAAAAATTGCTTTGAACGTTTTTTACTGAAAAAAGTTGTTTTCAAAGTTTATATATTGATTTATGCATAGGCAGGACATAAAACACAAACTGCCTTGAAGTTGATTATAGTAGTTGTGCGTACCTTATGCTGTTGATTTCAGACAAGATATTTACTTAAAGCAAACATTTTAGAAATTGGCGAGGGTTGTTAGTTCACTATGAGTCTATATGACCGGGTGGAGATAAAAGAGAAAATAAGTATATTCTTCAATCAAGTTTCAGAATGACTAGGCTTGTTAACAGTAGTACATTGCAGCAACTAAAACAAGAATAAAAGGATTAATTTGATGCAAGAAACAAATTACATATTATTGTAAAAAGGGCAAATTAAAATTCCATTTCTTGTTTTTCTTTTGCATAAGTAGGACTAGACTAGAGCTGCTTCCTCTTCTTCTCTCTCCTTTTGTTTGATTTGCACTAAACTTGGAACATAAGAGTTGGAGCACACATCTGGACAATAGTAAGTGTTATTAGTTCCTCCAAGATCCACTATTCTAAAGAAATCATTCTCTCCAATGATGTAAGCCGCGTTGTACAAGTCTTCCTCCTCGGACATGGTATTGGTAGCGCAGCCATAACTAAAAACCACAACCCGTTTCTTCTCTTCATCAATGAAGAAACTGCCATCTCCAAAAGATTCATCACAAGGGAGAGTTTCCAAATTAATTTTAAAAAGGTTGCTCCACAACAGCTCATCGGGCTCAGTCTTAGTTGTAACCCAAATTCCCATCCCATGTATAGGATTGCAGATATATAAAGCCGCGAGTTTCTCTTCTCGAAAACAAGAGATAGGAGTAACCCTATCATAAAATCTAGGGCCTTGAGACCAGGGCAGATGAAGCTGCTCTCCAAATCTCTCTGTTGTAAAATCAAAACAGAGAAGGAAACCACTGAACATCTCATCATCTCCACAGAAGTCCAAAAAATAAGTATTTCCTTTCAGAGATGCGCTGAAATGACCGTATTCTACGCCCCAGCCCCAGTGTAGAGCGACATCAAGAGTCCTCCATGAATCGGACTTAACATCGTAGATTTCGCATACCTCTTCCCCGGGACTATAATTATACCTTAAGATCTTGTGGTTACGGTTGGTGCACTTGTCGTATCCGAGAGCATATACGTCTGATCTGTCGAACNTTTCAGAGATGCGCTGAAATGACCGTATTCTACGCCCCAGCCCCAGTGTAGAGCGACATCAAGAGTCCTCCATGAATCGGACTTAACATCGTAGATTTCGCATACCTCTTCCCCGGGACTATAATTATACCTTAAGATCTTGTGGTTACGGTTGGTGCACTTGTCGTATCCGAGAGCATATACGTCTGATCTGTCGAACGCTCTTATTCTTGGTCGGATCCACCTTGTTTGTCCCAGATACGGGTTCCAGAGCATGAGGCGTTGGATATGGTTCCTTGTCTGGGTGACGCATAACAACAAGCCGTCGCAGACAAGAACTTCACATATCTCAGCTTGATTAAATGAATCACTTATCTCTTTTACAGCGAATTCTTCGTGGATATCAAATCTCAATGAACACAGCTTAGAATTCTTTATCATGAACCCTATATATGGATCCTTTGCTTCTGCTTTACATAAAATTTGGGATTTGGATAAAGTGTTCCATCTTTTGCAAGTCGAACTCACTGCTCCTACACAGGTTATAGGAACCCTTTTGAGTATTTCTTCTACCAGATCAAACGGAAGATCAGAGATGGTCGCCATTGTTTCAACAAGAAATTAGGGTTTTAACTTCCCACTGTTTTATAGACGACGATTCGTATGAATTTATTTTTTTTAAATAGGTCGGCCCGTTTTCAATTTACAATTTTAAAAAGCCTTAAAACTATACACATATATTTGTTTGAAGCCCAATGTACATCACCATTTACAAATTGAAACCAAGATAAGTAAAAAAAAGAAAAAGTGACATGGGTTTAAGATTTAACATGTGAGATAAGATAATCAAGACGTATGAAGCCGGCAGATATGTACGATCCCACTGCCCACTGCACTTCAACACAAGCACCATCGTTGCTCTGTCTTTAATTAGTGATCTCCGAGGTAAGTGATTTCACGGTGTAAGCTTCATCTACTACAACGAAAATCAGGCAGATGAATAAGCAAAGAAAATCAAAAGATTGCAACTCGATCGGTGTTTGAGTATTAATAAGCTGATGAGAGGAAGAAGAAACTAAATCTGAATTCCGGATTTGAGTCGATCTTGGATTCTGTTTATAACACGACAACTACATTACTAATTTAATGCAAACCAATAGGTTACAAAAGTCTAGGACTTGAGCGAATACAATCAGAGATATACTAACATTAAAGCATAACGAACGATAAGGGTGGCAAAGAAGAGATCCATGGACCTATTGATTTGGTCTCTCTATTACGTTTTGGCTAAAATCTTGGATTGGGTCTCGAGTGGGGTGAAACCCGGCTTCAACAAAACTGAAAATCACTTGTCTAATTAACTCGTATCAGAGCTAGGATTAGACTGAAAACACTTTTGTCTCGTCAAGAGTAGGCACTGGATTATATATAAATCTAAAAACGCTAAAATGAAAAAAAGTCCATCTAAGAAACCATAAAATATGAACAAGTCACAAATTAACGTTGTTGTTGTGATCAGGTGGAGCCACCCAAGCAACACGTTTAGACAAATATGTACTTGTAGGTGGACGAGAGCTTTTCTCATTAACAAGGGAGCAGTACTGGCTAAGTTGCACATTAGCCGACGGATATGTTCTGTTCCTCTCAGATTCAGGGTAACTTGCGAATACTGACAAGCCACAAACTTCACGGTTCTCTTCCCATAACATGCGTTCAAGGTTTAGTTTAAACACCGGGGACTTGTTGTTGAGCTGTCTAGACATAGCAAAAATGTTTCCACTATGCTCCATCATCAACACATTTTTCATACTGAAATCTATCTGACAAAAGGCAGGACAGTCCCAAGGTTTCACTGGAAGAACCTTCCAGGTTGCGTTACACGGGTCGAAAACACCGACGAAGCCGCAATTACTGAAACCATAAAATACACCATTCGAGTAGACAAATTTGTCCCATTTACCACAGGATGATTTGTTACGAAAACGATGGAAGGTCCACACGGTTTCACCAGCTGGTCGCCAAGTAGCGATCACAAAACGATTTTTGGAAGTTATTTGGTGGGTGAAGGTGACCACCAGACAACTACTTGATGTAGGAGCAGCTGAGAAAGCTAAGCATTCGCTTGGGAAAAATCGTGAATTATTGGGTAAGTTAATACACTCCCGGGTAAACGGGTTTAGAAAGAATTCTGTTTTCTTCCTATTTGCCATAAACAACCAACCATCCCTAGAATAAATGGGTACATGGCCCTTCAACTCTGGCATATTTTGTTTGAATCTTTGAGACTTTGATGGGTCATAAAGAATGTATTCTCCGTCTTTATTTGATCCATAGAAAAGCCAAGGAAGTGGGAGAAACTTTCTGACATAAACAGCTGCTTTACACCATGCCTTGCAGACAAGGGAAGCTCTTTTGTTGTCTTTTGGTCCGAGGTAGGATAGTATCTCCTGCAAGAGCTCTGAAGGAATATTTAAATCTCCTGTAGTACACTTGTTCTTCTTCTTTGATCCATGATTTTCTCTAGCCTTTATACTGTATCCGACAATTAAAAGAAGAAGAAGAATGCATTGTTAATCATCAAGGGATATTACAATAATGGAGCTAGACATATATATGTTTCGAATATTGCGTATATTTAGTGAAAGCTGTGAACTGATCATGTGGATTATAAAACGTAAGAACACAAAGGCTAAACCATAATTCAGATATTACCAGCACTCAAAGTTCGATTGAAAAAACTCACCATGGCGCTTGAACAATGGGTTTCATTGTCAGAGTACCGGGGAGCAATGACGCCGGAGTTGCGACCATGTATGTTCTACAACTGTAACTTTTACCCATGAGAGTTAGGTCTAATAAGTAGTTATTAGGGCTTTTCCTTATTTTTATTTTACTAAAAAGATAAATGTTATTTATTCTTTTTTTTGTTTATATTTGCCAAAACAGTTCAACATATTTATTTATTTACAATATCCAGTACAAACTCTATAAATTAATATTCTCAGAATTTTGGTATTTTATTAACTAGGAAACCGTGAGAGAGAATATGTTTAATTTACATATATTAAAATTTACCATTCCCTCCATTTTACGTAATTTAATTGTCGTTCTATATTTTTCACACAGATTAAAAAAACATTTAATTTTACATATTTCAAAATAAAAACACAGTTACCTATACACTTAACCACTTTTCAACCAATAGAAAATAGAATATTATATAAACTAATAAATTTTACCTCGAAATTCTAAAACGTCACTTAATTTGTGACAAAATTTTAAGCCTAGAATGAAAGTATTCTGAAATGAAGGGAATATTAGTTGATCAATCATTTCTAATCATTTAATAAACTCATATACTTAATTACACTTATGATTTTGGTTATTCAGCATATTCTCCGTAAAATTTACTACGATGAAAAATAAAATTGCACAAGTCTTTAAACCATTCCCCCCGCCCCCCCCCCACCTTTTTCACTCATGATCCCCACCTTTTGCACCTAAAACTGCTTAGGATTAATTCGAATAAACTTTAAATCATTTCAACAACAAGCTATTTTACAAATTGATTTTGACGGCTTTCTTCTTATCTGTTTATTTCTCTACGTTAGTTTCTCATTAACTTTCATAATTTATGCTGCAAATCTGAATAAAGAAAAAATATTAAGCGTCAATCTTACTATTGTTCAGTTTTTACAAATTATTTTTGTCTATTGCAGACATGTTATCAAAGCTAAAGAAGATATTAGCAATCAAAAGAAAATTATTTTTTTCAAATTATTTTTGTCTATTGTTCAGTCCAGTTATATATTCCAACGTTTTACTAACTAACTGCCATTAGTTTACATATAAATATGAGTAATTTTCAGTTTATTATAACTTCCATTTTACTTCCTACATTTTAAGGACCCATTGCTTTTATTTAAACCAAATAAATTCACGTATACATTATATATGAGCAAAGAAAAAATATGAATATAACTTTTCCGCTAAAATATATATTACATCTATATCTAATTAATCACAGTATTCATGACAAAATCAATGACATCAAATATTTTTATTATTATCAGCGTTGCTTTCTTCATGCCCGATACCAATATACTGTATAAAACAAACATACATAGTATTACAAGTTTGCATATATAATGTCAATATAAAAGTTTATGATTCAAAACTATGACATTCTAAAATATAACTATACCATTAGGGTCTAACCATTCATGTTTTTTTAACTAAAATATCATTTAATTTAGCTATAATCAACAAATAATACTTTACATTCCATATTTAATTAGGATTATGAAATATTGATATATGTTTAGTCCAATAAATTTTTTTCATGTTATCTACTTCAAAAAAATAAACCATATATTTTTAACTGCTTCTAAATATATATTTTGTGACCACCACTTTAATTGTATAATGATCGGGATCCAATAAGTTAATTTGTAGGGCTTTTTGCAAAATTGACTCAAAACTCAATAGTTAAACATAAAACTAACTTTTTCTTTTAACTCATCTTGTTTTTGTTCTATTCACCCCACATCTTCATTTTATTTACGAAAGTGCCATTAATTTTTTTTTACTTTTTTCGAAAATGGTCTTTTTACTCTCTCAACCTCATCATCTTCAAGTATTTACAACATTACCATTGCCATGAATACTCCCAACAATCTTGTACAACCCAACAACCTTGTACAACCAAGGTTTGAAGCTTTTAATCCACTTAAAATCGATACTCATACTCTCTTTCTCAATTGTTATGAACTAAAAACAACATCTCCTTCACTTTGTCTCCATATTCATACCAAAAACCCAAGCTTTTGATGGCAAATTTTTTATGGTTTATAGAGCCATTTAAGCGTACAATTGTTGGTGGGTTACTTTCGTTCGATGTTCTGGGTGGTTGGAGAAGACTCTGTGTGCAAAAGAAGTCATCTCACATAGTTTAAGGTTTGAAATTGAATTTTTTTCCAGATCTGTTCGCATAGAAGACTTACCCGTGAGTCATCTGGATGTAGAAGACTTACGGATAAGTCTTCTGGTCAAATGGACGACTTACTTCTAAGTCGTCCAGCTTTGTTTGTTAAAAAAAAACACCAGACGACTTATAATTAAGTCGTCTAGGTAAAACGGTCTACTTTTGCTTTTGACCGAATTGGGTCAGATATTTGACTTTTCTAGACGACTTAAAATTAAGTCGTCCCTGGAAAAGTTAAAATTTCAATATTTTATTAAATCTAGACGACTTACGGATAAGTCGTCTTAGGTTAGTTTTGCAATTCAAAAATAAAACTTAAATTTTTAACTTCTCCAGACGAGTTAATTAAAAGTCGACCGGTCAGACGACTTATGTTAAAGTCGTCCAGGATAATCAAAGTCGTCCAGAATATTTTTCGAGTTTTCTGGTCAAACCTTGCTTATCCTGGACGACTTTAATATAAGTCGTCTGATCGGACGACTTCCAATTAAGTCGTCTGGAGAAGTTAAAAATTTAAGTTTTATTTTGAATTGCAAAACTAACCTGAGACGATTAAATAAAATATTGATATTTTAACTTTCCCATAGACGGCTTAATTTTAAGTCGTCCAGAAAAGTCAAATATCTGACTCAATTCGGTCAAATGCAAAAGTAGCCCGTTTTACTTAGACGACTTAATTATAAGTCGTCTGGTATTTTTTTTTTTAACAAACAAAGCTGGGCGACTTAGAAGTAAGTCGTCCCATTTAAATTTCAATTGCAAAAATGACCTCAATGGATGAGCTACAGGTAAGTCGACCGAACAACTTACGGGTGTCGTCCGGATGACTTACGGGTGTCGTCCGGACGACTTACTGGTATGTCGTCCAGACGATGTTTAGTAAACTTTCATGAAATTCTCTATGTTTACTAATGTGTTTTATTTTGAATTTTTGCAGATGATTCGTCAGTTAGATGCAGTGTATGGAGAATGTTGTTGAAAGATTGCCGTTGGGATTTTGTGGCTGATGATCTCAAAGGAGCAAGATTGTTTTTATTGAATGAAGATTCAACACATGCTGAACTTGTTGCAAGGGCACGAGAAGATTATAACCTGGACATGAGCACATTCACTGTGGAGATTAGATATTCATTACCAGCAGAAATGATGATGGCTCCAGACACCCCTCCCATTCATGTTACAAGTGATAGACAAGTTCATAACTTGCTCGAGATACTCAAAACTCATAGAGTATGTCTTTGTGTATCAAGTCGTAGCAAGGTGGGAACGGTTTCGGAGGAAAGGGAAGAAGCTGATGAATGTTTTGAAGATGAAGGTGATAATGAGTTGGTTGGAGATGAAAATCATGATGGGGAGGAGGATGATAAGGAGGAGGATGCTGAAATCTCTGTTTGCTCTAATGTTGCTGAAGCGGACGAGAATGGTGAGGATTATAGTGTTTATGGAAAGGTTAGAGATGAGGATGAGGAAGAAGATGGTGATGTGGTTTTTGAAGATTTCAAAGATACATATGCTATT